>DWNH01000576.1:0-14343 GCA_018249895.1 Tiana niger
ATCCCCACCCAGAACAAATGTTTGTGTGATGAGCACGAATATTTGTTCTGTGTCTGGGTGTATTGTTATCTATATAAATATGTATTTACAAAAAAAACGTATTTATGGATGTTTATCAGTTATCTGGTTACCATACAGGCTCTGCCTGGTTTGGAATCAGATGGCCGTGTGTGAGTTGTCCCAAGATATTTATTTATTTATATTTAATATCAGTTACTCTCACTTGTACCATAAATACATACAGAAACAATTAAACTAAAACACAGTCTGTAAACAGAAACCCAAATTCATCACTTAACTTTTTGTGCCGCTAGGAATCGACCCAGGGCGAAATTCTTTGAAGGCTAAATCAGCATTTTAACAACTGCATCACACTGGTCGTTAAACAGTTGCCTCGTCGTCCCCTCAATGTTAACCTTAAATTAGCCAAAAATACATTATTAAAGGTTTAAAAATATATTATTTTAATTTCATTTATTCAGAAATTATTACTTGTAATATTTTTAATGAAGAAGTAGAAAACTTTTCACTAAAAAAACATATGAGTGGCAGGTGCGTAGCGGTTTTAGGTTCGAATCACAGCGCTTTTTTTAAGATGGGCGCCTCGTATTTCGTGAACTCCG
Source organism: Tiana niger (assembly GCA_018249895.1). NCBI lineage: Eukaryota > Metazoa > Arthropoda > Insecta > Lepidoptera > Hesperiidae > Tiana > Tiana niger. The sequence continues at coordinate 624 of DWNH01000576.1, forward strand.
GCAATATAATGCAAGATATGCACATAAGATCTCAAAACGAAATATGTTCACTGCGTTATACAACTTTGGTCTAGTTCTTTTAATTAACATCCCAAATGAGTTTCATGAGGTACCTACGAAAGTTTAATTAAAACCACGCGAATTGAAATACTTACCTTTAGGGGTGTTTCTCATTGTTTCAGCCCAAGATGATGTAATTTGCAGTGGATAATTAGAAATTAGTGGTACGCCGAAAAGGAAGTTCATTAAATTGTGTCTTGAGTTAATTAGGAAGTTTTTGAGTTGTTTTTGAATGTTTGATAGAACCGATCTCAAACAGGCGCTAAAAGAGGTACTTTTGAAAGCTAACAGTTTACGGAAGATGTTAAGGATGATCTTATTCAACATTTCTTAGTCTTATTCCAGTTTAAGCTTTTGTCCGTTGACAGGGTTCTGGGTTTGATTCCCAGCGGGACAAACATTTGAATGATGAATTTAATTTCTGTTCACGGTTTGGATGTTAGTGTAGTTGCCTTTGTGTGTGTCTGTGGTACCCAAGGCATAGGAAAATTCTATTGTGGGGCTATGAGTGTGAAGCGTTTCTTTTAGGTTTCTAAAATTATAGAATATTCAAGTATAAAAACTAACTTCATGAAAGTAGTACTAGTTCTAAACTATAATAAGTGGAAGTAAACTAAAAGTAACTAAAAGGATACTTTCATGGCGTAAAACAAATCTTTGTCGATTTATTACAAAACTAACTCCATAATTTACGACCCCATTAGTTAATAGTTACAAGGCAATAGGATTTAAGTATGCTAGGCCATAACTTATCTGTTATTAGCTTAGCTTTAAGCTCGGAAGATGGATGAACCTTTTTATTTTTTGTACATTGCACAGAGTTTTTAGCATAATTAATATTTACATAAGAATCGTTGAGTTTGTTGTATTTTTGACTGGGGTTAATGACCTATGTTCCCGTGATTACTGCGAATTTTTAGAAAACCAAAAACAAAATTGAAAGAGCAGATCGTATTTGATGTTGAAATGTTGTTTGAATGTATACAGAATTGCTTAATTTCTTTTTTTCAGGCGACCTTTCACAGTACAATATCGTTGATGTATGGTATAATACAAAATTCGATTTCACTTCTGGTAAATGCCAAAAGTCGGAGTACGGACATTAGATGACACAGTTCAGTCATAGAAGATTGAGACTATATAAAAATAAGCATCGCGAGCGAGCTACGAAAAACGAATGTTAAGTCTAAACAAAAAAATATCTGCTTAATTTGGTCAAAATTTTAGGAGTCATATAAGACTAGGAACTTAAACAAATTTTGACCTAAATAGGGCTCTAAAGTAAATGTTGCTATTATTCTTTTTTAATATCTTGAATCATCAAGATCGGGAATAACCCCGATGAACAAAATATGTTGACTAAAGACAGACTCTGACACGGAAGGCAATAGATTCTCATGCAACATCATACCTAATACAAACAAAGGCACACAGAAGCGGTCGTTCGATATGGTAATACATAGGCAAGATGTTATTTCTCTATAACAGGTATTTCACACAAATTAACCAAAGCAAAGTGGTCCCTGTTCCTCATTAAACCGATCTCCTGAATGTTCGTGTGCACACAACAGGTGGTGTTGGACGATCGCAAACAATTGTCCTCTTCAGGGAAATTCTGGTGAACCAGCTGTTTGTTCTGGACACGTATTTAAGAGCAGTTTAACTACAATGCACGGGTGACGTGCGCTTTTACTAGAAACTTTTGCACTATGGATTTCCATTTCATATCCATTTTTACTGTGATATACATGTATTTATGTTTTGTAGAATTTCAGATAGAACTTCGGTAATATTGTCACTGAACTGCAAAATAAAATCAAGTCGTCGAATACACATTCAATTAATTAAGGTTAATAAAATAAAGTATATACTTTATCTATCTATCTCGTTTCGTCTTTAGGCGTGAATAAATTAAATAATGCTTGACACTCATGGTTCCACATTAAGATTCCTGGTGTCGTGGGTACCCTGGACACACACTTAGACAATTACACAGCCAGACCGGGAAAAGAAAATCTAAATTCATCATTCAAATTTCTGCCCCGCCGGGAATCGAAGCCCAGGATTTGAATGAAGGACTGGCATGGCAACTACTACACCACTCGTTATATACTTAACGTCAGGTGAATTATTAGCTATACGCCAAAAAGTCTAAGCGAGTCTAAGCGAACAATGCGCAAATACAGATATTGATATTTCATTGTATTGCATATTGCATTCAATTCAAACTTATAAAAAAAAAAATCCGCACATAACGATACTATAGGTTCTGTATATTCATTTGATTCGATGATAAAACAACTCATAAAAATATTGTACACTACTCAACATATAAATTATCATAACTATTCAATACTATGGGTTCCAAAGCATAAGCAACTGTTATTCACAATCCATGCAAAGCTTCCTCTATACTCCTCTATAATTTCATCCTATTTCCACAACTAAATTCAAAGAAGAATAAATTGAAGACCCACCTTACCGATTACCGGTTTCCCGCAGCTTGCAAACAATAAAAATGTCCCGCAAAGAAATAGGTACCCTTTGTGTGCGATCCGACATAATTGAATAAGGACTGAAAATTGTTTTCAACGAACCACTTTTGTCGGATCTTTGCAGTTATCTCGTAGTCTATTGATGGTATTATTGCTTACAAACAATATTTTTTCTCTACTATATTGACATAATATGTAAAAGTTTGTAAAATCGAAATATGTAGCACGATCGTCTTCATTTGTACTTTAGATTATTCAATACGTTCTAGTGTCAAAGTTTATTAAAAAAAGAACAAATTTACAAATGAATTATGGAAATAATAAAAAATAAATAAATAACTGACCTAAACTGTACATATTTACATTAAAAATCTATATAAAAAATCAATAAAAATATTATAAAAAGTAAACTTCCTCTAAAATGCCCGTATGCGGCATAGTACCCAAAATACTCTCTGCCTTACTTCGTTGCTCGGCAATACTTAATCTTTGGGCGAAGTAGCCGCTAGCTCTTAGGTCACCAGAGGCAAGAATAAGTTTAGACGACATTTCTGACATGAATCTCTTCATGTCAGAAAACCACGGATCCGTGGAGCCGCGAATACGTAAGTGTCTGAAAGGCTACGATTTTTACGATGATTAAGACTAGGCCCGGTCAGCAGCGGCCCCAGCGTTCACACCCGTATGAAGAAACCAAGGTGTCAACGCAGGTCGCACCCTATACCAGGGGACGCCTAAAAAGCCAAGATACCAATGCCATTCCATTCGGTCTCTTGCCATCATTCGCAGAAAGACCAGAGGGCTAAAGATTCACGTTCTAGTTGAATGGTTTGATACCTAACCGAGACACGTAGAATAGGCACAAACAAAACACAAATGACACAGTGGTTTAGATCCTCAACTCGAATCACAGGTACCCATTCGTCATTTCATATCATAAACAAGCACAAAGAGAAACCGAGAACATGCGATATAATAACAGGTCTGGAACAAAAGTCGGCGCATCAGGTCAGAACAGGCAGGCAGCGCAGTATTGTTCCCTTTGTCGCAGTAACAGGGATCTGTGGTTGATGTACTTATTATAACATGCCTGGAGCATTAGCATTAATAGGTGGCGTAAAAAGTAACTTGTATTTATTTAGCTGAATAAAATTTCAGTGTCGAAAAGTGTGTTTTTGCACGCTTAGAAGTAGCAACTGAGAATGCAGGCCACCTGACGTTTAGTGGTCATTACTTGGTAATAGTTACTATGATTTCAGGGTAGAAACGAGTGTGTAATTCCTCAGTGATATCGCAGCCGCATCACAATACAGTCTCTATGCTATCTAGTTTGGAAGGGATGGATATGATGGATTATAGAAATTATTATTAATTACATATAGGTACTATTTAAAAAAATATTCCTTCCTCACTTTCTTTGGCGTTATAATTATTTTAATGTCTAAATTATTTCTTTCATGGTCCGTTTTCGAAGTTAATACTCTCTTATTCTCCTTCTCCCAACTTTTTAAGGAATGTATTGTAATGAAAAGCATAAGCATATAAAGCTCTAAAAAAGCTCTCTTCAATTTGTTTTTCGTTTATACAAATTCGAAAACGATATATTAACCCACGTAAGGGCAGGGTTCCCACGGGTTGCGTCTCAGTTGGATACCCTCCAGCGATCAGGTCAGGGCCCGTACGTACTGCCGTGTTAGTCAAGTGAAATTGTACTTACTATGTTTGAAATAGTAAGTACTATAGTTTACTGTGGTTGGCGGCACCCTTTAAATTTAAGGGCGACAGTCTTCGTTCTCAGGAATTGACCTATTTGTATAAAACACGGCCAATACTCGTATAGGACACCTGACTATATTAAAGAAAACTATTATGTACTTGGAGAGTAAGAGTGAGTGTTTGCCAATGAACGCTGTCATGACTCATCTGATGCCGTAGTCTTTCGTTTTTGTTTTACGGTAAAATTGGGCGCGGCAGTGATACCCTTCCAGTTGAACCTAATTCCACAATCTGGCAAAACAAAAGAAGACTAAAGAGAGTTAATTAAATTAATTTGTTAACAATGTATAGTGTAGTCTGTTTTTGTCCAAAGTAGCCAGCAAAAGTAATTGATCACGTTTTTTAGATGCGTGTAAATCTTTTTCAATTTATTGGTATCGTGGACTATTTAATTACACTGATACGCAAGTTATTTTACGAGCTCTCCGTAAGTAATTAATTTTAACTTTGCGTTCGAGATAGAAACACTTTTAATTTTTTAAATTTAATTTAATGATGTTAAGTGGTCACTGCAACCCATGCATCCACTTGCAATTTCAGGCAGTACATCACACAAGCATTTGTCCTGGGTGTTTACGACCTCCCATTTAGCTGTCAGGTTCGCTGACCACTAGACCACTAGGCCAATCATTTCGTTTAAAAAAACACTGAAATAAAAGCCTTGATAATACTGAACTTAATAGAAACTTCATCAAAGTAACGTATTTCATGTTACAAATTAACGGTGTACCGAACACGTGAATTATAGTCACAACGAGTTAGTATTATCGCCTCAAACTGAAACGCCATCGAAAGTGGTCAAGTGCTTAGTATTAAAACATTAATTATCAAGACGTTATCAAGCCTCAAGAACGAAACCTACTTAAACCTGTCATAGTTTGCGCTGTCACCTACCACTCGGAAACACTGCAAGCTAAATTAAATTCTAGACCTCTGGTAGTAAAGTATATTTTTTATCGTCAAACGTCAACTACTTTAATGAATACTTTCTCGGCACGTTTTCGTGAAACCTCTTTATTCCCGGGGTAATTATTTTCTATATATATGTATATGTATGTATTCTGTTATGACGTAATCGTGTTATATGGCCTACATTCACATATCATTAGGTTTTTCTGTTCAGTACGACTCACATTAAGTTAATTAGGGTTTTAAAAGTTCTTTTAATCTTATGTAACTGAATCTTTTTCGAGTAGAATATGGTCGACAGGAAATGGATATGCATACATTAAATAAAGAATGATAAAAGATTTACTTTAAAGATTAAGCTGGAACTATAACATTGTTTTCTTTCGTTACTAGTGTTGTCAAACGTCCCGTATTTCACTGGACGTCCCGTATTTCGGACGTGATATTGAATATTCCACCGGGACTACTCTGTCCCGTATTTCTATCGTACTCGCTTTGTTATTGCGAAGTAGATCGTTGCTAGCCGTCGACTACCTAAATGTATCCCTAACTTAATAAAAAGCGAATTCATCATGATAATTTTTAATTATAATGATTGCAGTTGTATTGATTTGATATTTTCAGATAACAAAGAATATATGTTAGAATGAGGTCCTTGAAAAAAGGCGTTAAAAGAGTTTTTAAAGGCTGGCGAAAAATGCCAAGGAACCCGCGCGTCTTCTTAGTAGAGTCTGGCCACTTGGCACAACAAAAATCTAAAAAATCCGTCTAGACCTGTTTGTTAGTTATTACAAAAAGGTGGTGGTGTTTTCACAAGGCTATTTCAAAAATATACATGAAAATAAATGAATCATTTTCTTGGAATGCAATGCGGATGTTTTGGTTAATTCTAATGGTTATTCCATTTGATAACTACTTATTGGTAGTTGTCGAATATGCAGAATGTGGGAACGCTTAATTAGGAGTAATATCCAGCTCATGTAGATTTAATCGAAATACGTTGGTTTAGATATTACAGTTATAAGTTAGTTATATGTTGTGGTAGGTGGTTGCTGCCGGTGAAGTACCAGCGCCACACCCAATTCTACCGTAAAGAAATTTATTGTGTTTCGGAAAGAGGTTCACTAAATACGAGGCGACCATCTTAGTCCACAAAAAAAAAGTAATGTCTTAACCGCTTAGGTACGTTTTGCCAATAAATATCTGGGCCTGGAAATATAAAATCAAATGAGGGATTGTAAAAATACAAATAAAACAGAAAAGGTTTAAAATAAAATTATGAACAACGCATTGTCTCATATTTTAGTGACGGAGCCCTTAAAAACAAAAGTGAGTTGTAAAATTGAAGCTGTCTACGCAGATAAAATGCACACTTCATTATACGGAGTTTTTAGGAGTTTTAGATATTTTTTTAACTGTCGCCAGATCATAATCTCGGACATAAACCCCGTAACTCATCGTCGTAACTCACTGTTTAAGACTGTGCCTTATCGCGGCTACCCTCGGCTTTTGATACAGTGACGTCATGGAAATTTGCCAAAAAGAGGTTATGGTCCCTATCGTTTTTGTGGTTCAGACATTTTCCTGTATTAAATTACCAGCTGGTAGGGACTTTCAAATATTGTTGATGTCTTCACTTTTTTTATTAGAGCTTATAAAGCTGCCCGCTCTTTTATATTGGTTAGTTCAATTAAAATACAGAAGTAAAACTCTACAAAGAGAATTTTCACGGAACCAACCATTTCACGGAAAAATTTTAAAGCTATTTCTTTCGCCACTTTTTATGTTTTGTCTGTTATTAAACTTGTAAATCAAAAAGTATTAAAGGCTAGCCTGAGGTTGTACACATATATAGCTACTCCGCAGGACTAAGATGATTGCTTTAAATTTAAAGATGATGGTCATGCCACCTTTCTGTCCAAAAGTAGGAACGGGTGTGGCGGTCGTACTTCCCCGATAGCATAACTAGTGTAGGTGTTACCAAAAATATTCAAAGATGGCCGTCTTACGTAGACATAAAGCCATTGTCATAACTCTGAAGAGGGTTATCTGTGGGTCGTGATTACGAGCCTTACCTCTCGCGTCCTTATCAAACAACCTAATATTTTATTCCTAGTGATGTGCCTGAAGTATATCGACTTTAGTTTATGGTACGTGATTTTAATTTTTATTATTGTTTGCTTTGGAAGTATCTTCCAGTCAGTGTCTTTATTGTATAGTAGTGAAATTTGTAATAATTTTCATTCGCTCTTTATAGAGACAGAATTATTTTAACGTGTTTTGTATATATATGTATATATGTATATATTCAGGAAGTATCTAACGAGTACACAGACCATTTGGTGTTAAGTCGTCTCTGTAAACCAGCACATCGATATTCAACCTCAGAAAATTGTGAGCGTTGCTACTTCTGAAGACCAAGATAATTGGCTTATATTTTTGATGTGTTCACATAACACCCTTCTTTCGAGACCCCTGAACAGTAGAAATGGGTGTGTTAGTGGTATTTTCCAGGTCGCCAAAGCTGTAGCTTGTAATGTGTATTGAAATAAATATTGACTGATTTTAGGGTTAGTAATCGGTAATGATAACATATCTCTTATACATATGTACATACATATATGATAGCTTATCTGTATAGACAAATAAACGGGTAGTGGTTTGATAAAAATCCCATGTGTACCCCACACTATCCGGAAATTCATGCGACGATGATATTTGTAAAATTATTGTCGTGAAACCATATGGAACAAAAATCGCGCATCTTTTATTTTTTTCAATTTGTCAAACAAGCTGTCTATCGATAACTGCACTAAAAAGTTATGTTTAGTTTCAACGCAAAATACGCAATACATTTGTTTTATTTAACAAGTAGGTATATATCTTGGCATTAATTAGGTATTTAACGGTGAAGCTGTTTATTTCATCTATTTTTGTTTCCTGTAAAGTCTTCCATTAATATAAAGCAGCTTACGTTTTTTTTTCAAATTTGAAATATTGAAAATGGAAGCATTATTTTTATTAGAAAAGTGTCAGAGTGTACACAGCTGATAAGTGGTTGTCGATGATAAGTGACGTGTCTAATTAAAGCTCCTGTCAACTGTACCGAAAAAATGTTTTTATAACAGAGTAAAAATGATCCCCACCGAATCGTCGTACTGTTTGAATTTCGAGCGCGTTTAAATTAAAAATGAATATTAACAGCTCAGAAGGTCGCTTTCTGGAGGAAAGCTCCGAAAAAATAATTATAATCGAATTTTAATGAAAGAATTTTATAAAAATACAGAAGTATGTTTTTAGGTATTTTATTAAAAAGAACTCGAGCTAAGTAAGTTTCTACAAAAATAAATAAGCAGAATAGTAGGTTTATCTATTTGCATGATATTTTTATAGAAGAATCTTCGAGCAAATCCTTTGAACACGTGGATGTATAAAATCTTAACAAAGTGGATGCAACAATGTATATAAAAGTTAAAATCCCCATACGAGGAGCCGTTGCAAAACAGTTTGAAACATAAAAGGACGCGTAAAAGTTAATTGCTTACTCACAGTGGCTAAAGTAAAACCACAAGCTAGAAACAAAAAGTAAAATAAAAACTAAATCCAACGGCCATCGACATCGTTTACGGAACGTGCCCACACTTGAATATTCAAATTGGCTCTACACAATAGCCCCCACGCCCCCACCCTGGCTGGTCAGGCCCCAAACCCCTTAGCCGGCCTGGCCCCCTTAGCCAAAGGAAGTCCAACAATAGAACTCTAAGGAAAAAGTTAAGTTCCGGTGTCACTCGCACGCCACAACTTATATCAAAGAAATATGCACCTTATGTTAATGATGCAGGAATTATTTTTATACTATCTTGTGGACAATGCGCGTAAAACATGACAAGTATTTTGTTTGCGACTGGAATGGCTAGGGTTGTCAGAATCTCTAAGTGAATCTGTTAAATGAAACTTCTTTATTCTCTAAGTCTTTCGTACTTTGATTTCTTTTTAATTAAAACGGGCTCATACATTAGTTGTTTTCGCTTGTGTAATCTTATCGTATGTAATTTAAGTAAATGGCTGCATTCCCTTTTAGACGACTTCAAAGGAAGGAAGTTCTTAATTCGCCAAAACCTTCTTTTCATGTATATTTTCATGTATCATTAGCGATAACTTTTGAACGCGTGAAAAGGTTTTGAAGATTTTTATACTTGAAAGGGCGTTTTTAACAACTTATTTCTTAATTTTGAGATTGAAGTCTGTTTTATTACTTGTGTAAACATTTTGAACCAAAACATTGATAGACATGACACAGTGACGTCTCACTCAATAAGTGTGAGTCTTTGGTGAACACAAAATGATGTTAGTGATGATGTTTCTACTCGTGGCAGGCTTATTTAATGGCCAATGTAGAATATGACTTCTGTGTTTCCTGTACTTGTTCAGTATTTATATTTTTGGGCCTAAAACAATAACAAGTTATTAAATAATACATATATCGATAACTATTGATTATTATCCTACAAATATTATAAATGTAAAAGTTTAATTGTTTGAATGTTTCTTATTTAATCACGCAAAAATGACTAGACCGATTTGAATATAATTTAGTAGACAAATATGTAGTTCAGAACCTGGATTAATACATAGAATAGTTTTACTTCGGGAAATGTTATTCCTAGACCGAATACAGCGCGAGCAAAGTTGCGGGTGAAAGCTAGTTTTGTAATATTTATGTACTGGAAAATTTTAACCTTAAGTATGCTGCTTATCTATGCTTTGGGGGCAACCCTAATATATATTATGTTACTTGAAGAGGAATAAGAAGACGCAGGTGCAAAATGGGTGCGGGCAGACGGAATCGGTTGTATGAGAGCTTCTACCCTAAACAATCCACCGTTCTTTTATTAACTTCCATCTATTTCTTATACAAGAAAAATCGATAAAGTTCGATCTGGATAAGTCTGGTATGAATTCAATAAATCGAACAAAATTAAATAAATAGTGTACGTGGTATTCATGTATTTAGTGTTTTAATGAGTTATTAGTAATTAATAAATAATTTCATCTTCATTTCATATGACATACATACTAACCTCGTGGTCTAGTGGTTAGCAAACCTGACTGCTAATCGGGAGGTCGCGGGTTCGATCCCCACCCAGATCAAATATTTGTGTGATGATCACGAATATTTGTTCTGTGTCTGGGTGTATTGTTATCTATATAAGTATATATTTACAAAAGTTTATCAGTTGTCTGGTTACCATAGCTCAGGCTCTGCCTAATTTGGGATCAGATGACCGTGTATAAGTTGTCCAAAGTTGTCCAAAAGATATTTATATTTATTTATACATTGCTTCCTTAAGTTTTTCTTTATGTGAAGTTTTTCTTTCTTTCTAGCTTTGGATTTCTAAGCTTTTGTAAATACCACAACTAGAACACCAGGAATATTACGAAAGGGTTTAAAGTATATTCTTTTAGGTTTATGACAATCCAAGGCTAGGGGTTGTTTAAAACTAAACTATTGACCTTTGTCTACAAAAGACTCCCAAAGAAACTCTTTAACACGTTGAATGTCACGATAATTTTACATGGCTTGCCCGTCTGGCCAAAATTAACTTCTCAGTATGTGTTGCATACGATGAAATATTATTTAAAACAAAACAGTGTTCTATGTTGCATTAATTTCTTAAAATCATTTTAGTAACGATAATAATAAAAAAAATTAAAACATTAAAAATTTATTCGAATTATGTGTTTCTAATAATTTTTGCTTCACCGGTCACCGGTGACCCCCGTGGCGCTACGAATATAATCAGTGCCGGTCACCGGTGACACCCATGGCATTTAACATGTTAATAACAAAAAGCACAAATGAAGGTATTGAATTAATGTAAGTTAGGCTAGTAGGTATAGTAAGTGGACAAAAGTTTGATAGCGACGTAGTGTCTGATTTGATAATAAGTGTTCTAGTTTAGCTCTACCTTACCGAATCATAGCGCCCTACTAAATGTTCTTATGTAAATATCCTCAAGGGTGCTGAACTTTGACTAACATGTCAGTTAACTACTGAAATAAGGTCAACTGAATCCCAAGCCAGTGTTCACAAGTGATGCTCACGTTTTATTATCTTTGAAGTATTCATTAAAATGCTTTATATTCGCTTGTAACTAATGATTTATACGCTGTAATTAGGTAACGGGTGAGAAAAATTCTCTTTCATGTTTGTCTAGTGCGTATTCTACTTAATTAATGTCATTTATACATACACTGTATCCCATTCAGGCATGAAATATGAGATAGGTTGATGCACACTCTGGCAACATATGAGGTACCATCGCCACGCCCATTTTTACCATGAAGCAGTTTATTGCTTTTCACAAAAAGGGTGTGTATATAGTACTATATACTCGTTTCCTATTTTTAGTATATAAAAAACATACATGCTAAAATATTGGATTTATGAAAACATGTGTGTACCTACATACTATAGTACCTACACAATTATGTATGGCAAAGGTTTATAAATACATATATATATACGGATATTAACGCAGTGTATGATCTCCTATTTGAAGATTATTTCCCAAGTACCTTCAGAAAGCACATGAAAGCTTCCATCCCCTTTGAGTTAAACGTTCCATGCTATTTCCAATTTGTACGATAATTATAATTTGAAATGTTATCTCCCGGATTCGGTAATTGTGAGGGCAAGCGAAATTTTTGTACGTTATTTTCATCATGCTTTTTAAATTTAAATATCCTTCTTATGTATACTATACCGGGTGTAATTGTTAAGTGTGCACAGGCGATTATTCCGTAACTATAACCGATATGAAAAAACTTTAAACTGATATCGAAAGTACTTTACAATGAAAATGACAATAATAACTTTTTAAAAATAAAACGAGAAATATCCAAAAATTTTACATTTAACACTCCCATACATTTTATTTCTTAGTAAGTACAAAATTTTGTATTCAAAGCAGATAAAAAACTATTTTGTTGTTAATAATTAAACTTTTATGTTGTTAACGAGTATCACTATTCATGGTAAATACCTGACCAAAGTTCATGAGCTTCTGCCGGTCGCAAACAGACCGCAGCGGGGAATCAGTTTCAACTAGTAGGGCAATCCCGAAAAATACTCGCGAGCACGCCGCTACTTTATTTACTATAGATTACAATTTTATCACAAATTACACGTTCACGTAAATAAATTAAATAAACTATGTGGTCGCATTACGTAACCCAAAACCCAAATATGGATTAAGCAAATCGAATTTCCGAAATGACGTAGCACACGCGGCCTTCATTCAAAGATTAACGTCGAAATCAGGAGGGCAAATACATAAAAAATGCCCTGAGTTCTTTAAAACAGGACTGAGGTTGATATTTGCATATTTCTGTCGTATAAAAACGACCGAACCGTAAACCGGAGATTTACGACACGTTTGTAAATTACGGGATTAAAGGAAAGTGAAGTCCTAATGTTCTCTAATTTACTTTGTCAATACCAACATCAATCAAGCTTTCGGCGCTTTCAGAAATTTTTCGAATTTGCGACACTTCGAATACTGTTTACGGACGTTTATCGTGAAAACAGTAGGTTTTTTTATTAAAAGTAGCAAACGTGCAGGCCACCTGGTGTTAAGTGGTCACTGCAACCGATGGACTTCTACTTCCAACTTCAGGCAGTACCTTAGTCCTACCTGAAATCGCAAATAGATGCGTTGCTACTTCTGGGGACTAAGATGGTCGCCTCGTATTTAGTGAACTCCGACATCCACAAACTCTTTCTGAAACACAATAAATTACTTCACGGTAGATTAGGGTGTGGCGGTGGTACTTCCCCGGGCGGCAGCCTTACTATACTTACGCTATTCTCAATACAGATCAAATTTTTGCGATACGATTGTGTCAGATAGATAAAAAATACCAAAATCTCGTTCTGGCCTTGGCTCTGAAAAACCCACCACATTTTGTTCATTATGGCCCTGCTATATTATGCAGTTAGTTTAAAACTAAAGAAAGTATTAGTTCGACTGGTTAAATTCTATTTCTAAAGGATTTCGAGCTTTTCGAGTTCTTGCTTTTATATGGAATAAAAAGTAATTAATTTTTATTTCACAGAAAATTTTTAATTACGATGGAGAGAGTTATTAATTTGTTATCGGTGTTGTAAGGATTTCGATTAATTAACAATGTTTGATTAGACCGTATAATGACTTGTGTCTTGTTAATATTCCACTTTGGTTTTCTCAGAAAGTTTAGCTGGCGGTTTGTACAGGTGGAGAGTTCGCCGCTCGGGGTAGTACCATCGCCATAAGTAATTCTACCGTGAAGCAATTTTTGGTTTCAGGGTAGTTGCCGGAGTACACTAAATACTAGGCGAATTAGTCCTTAGGAGTTTTTTTTTTTTTTTTTTATCGTCAGGAAAACTCGGGACGAGTACCTTCCGCCACGGGGCCGACGGAGTTTATGTCGGGCTCCAA
>DWNH01000577.1:0-14318 GCA_018249895.1 Tiana niger
AAATATTCGTGATCATCACACAAACATTTGTTCTGGGTGGGGATCGAACCCACGACCTCCCGTTTAGCAGTCAGGTACTAGACCACGAGGCCAGTTGATAATATTTTTCGTATTCGTTTAGCGCCTTTGTCACTCTCGTTTTTTGTGTTTTAAGTTTGTAAAGACATATAATCTTTATTTATTACATTGTTATTTTCGGGTTTTGTTGTTATCATAATCGCCGTCATGTTTTTTAAGTTTGTTAATAAGTTTCAGTTTATAATTTTCATTATTTACTAGATGATTACTACTAGATGATTACTACTACTGATCATAATCGCCGTCATGTTTTTTAAGTTTGTTAATAAGTTTCAGTTTATAATTTTCATTATTTACTAGATGATTCCGTAGACTTGTAACTTGTAACTATTTGTGATTAGAATGAATAACATTATAATAAATAACAGTTATATGCATCCCCCATTGATAATTCAAATCTATCGATCCATTTTCGAGTTTTTTCGAGAGCAACGCACGGAAATCGATTTTTGTATAGGTATATAGGTATCTTGTTTTTGTTATATTCCATTTTTTTAAATTGTCATTCTAACTAAATTGCGAACAATTACACAACAGTACAAATAGGGTACAATATGAATTATTTAACAAAATAATATTCATGCGTTTGCTGTGCTTGGTTGAAATTTTATCCGGTTTTGGTACCGGTCACGAGCGGTATTCTCAAAGCAGACAAGTAGTAGGTACTCCGCACACCGGTATCGTACAGCCGTTCAGTGTACTGGCGGGTTTCCAACTTGTTCGACACTACTAACACTTGTAACATGGCGTTAACTACCATGGAACTGCGACCACATTTAGCTCATAATAATGTTTTGTTTGAGCAGTGATAGCATCGTGGTTGAATTTCGGCCTACCATTCCCGAAGGTCCGGGTTCGATGCCCGCACGCACCTCTAATTTTTCGATGATATTTGCGTATTATACAATAATTATCACTTGCTCTTCGGTGAAGGGAAACATCGTGATGAAACCTGCATGCCTGAGAGTTTTATAAAAAAAAAACTCGGAAGGCATGTGAAGTCCACCAACCCGTACTTGGCCAGCGTGGGCTATGGCCTAAATCCTTCTCATTCGAGAGGAGACCCGTGCCCAGCAGTAGGACTATGACGAGTTGATGATACATAAAATTATTGTTGCACAGATTTTTTGCGCTTCAAGAATCTTACTTTGTTATTCGTTATGCAAATGATGACGTGTTTAATGTATTATAAAGAATTACTAACGGATATTTAAATCAGGAAGTATGTTACTCGTGAAATATTGCTTTCTAAGTTGCGTTCACGCGTTTAACATTTACCAAAGAATTTGTTAGTGAACCGGTACACTAATAAATATCAAAGTACCGCATCGAAAGCGTGTTTGAAAGGCCATAACCGCAGGCTTCGTATGCCTTGAATAGCCATTCACCCCTCACATAAACAAAACGATGCACTTAGAAACAGATTCCTCGTAGCTTGCATACCTTTCCTAAAATAGCCTCACTCACCAGTTGTATAACACCAACATTTCTCTAAGCTTCGTTAAAAATGACTTGGCCAAATAAACAACTTGCGCTGGTTATCCTAAACATTCGCCAGGTAAAATAAATCTTTCTAACCGACAACGGCTTTTGACGATTTTATAACTCATTTATTCATCGACCGAGCTATAAGTTTATTTATATCGATAATGACTTCATCAGCGTACTTAACGATGTGTCGGTTCCCTGCGGTTCTGAGAAGTTACCGCAGGAGAGGACGTCATACATTGACGTATTTTGACCTACTTTACGCTTGGCATCAAAAGTTTACCCTGTTTCGGCATAAAAGTATAATATAAGAGACTTTTTAATTAGCAAGTAGGTTATTCTCCTTATAGCTTAACAAATAGATGGTGACGCCACGCCCGCCGGAATGCTCGCTCGCGAACCGGAAACCGGGGCGAACTACCGCACTATCGTGAAATTAGAAGGCCCGTTTGGATACATCCATTATAAATGTTTACAACATTTCTAGTTCAACTTATTCAATACTAGTTTTCTTCCTTGTGCCTTCGTTCACGCTGAATTCAAAAATACTAGATACTAAGGAGATGAATTAAAAAAGGATTAGGTATAATATTTCGATTAATTCAAAGGGCTTGTAATTAATCTCGCACCTTTTACCCATTCAAATTTCTATCACTTACGCCGCAAAATACTGTAAAATTTGGCATGTGTGACGCAGTGGTCATCATTTTTATGTGATCCTTGGGTCTCGGGTCCCTTCCGGTTGAAGCAACGTTCCAGGTGATTAATTAATAGGTTTTACGCGCCTTTGTTTTGTTTGGCAGCATTTAGCTGCAAAGGTTTAAAAATGTTGTCACCTTTAGGAACATTTCCTTATTTAACGAAAACTCATATAAAATTTTCGTGTTTCTGAATTCAAAACCACAACCAATTCTACCGTAAAGCAATTTATTGTGTTCCGGAAGGAGGGTGTCGATGCCGGTGTTCACTAAATACGAGGCGACCATCTTGATCCAAGTGGCTGTTTGCCATTTCAGGTAGGACTAAGGTACTGCCAGAAGTTGCAAGTGGATGTCCATGGGTTGTAGTGGCCTGCACGGTCGTTTACTACTTTTATTCAATAAAAAAAAACCTAAAACCAAAAAATTGCTTCAGTGTAGAAATGAGTGTGGTCAAAGAACTTCGCCGGTTGGCTGAGACCCGTAAATTGGAAACGGACCCTTAACAACCAACAAAGATATTAGCGTCATCTATTTTATCCATTATATTAACTCCTCTGTACCAAATTGCTAAAACGAATGCCGGGAAATGAGTGTGTTATGAATCAGTATTACCTGATATGTTTAACATTTACCAACGTAAACACACGGAGAAACTGATAAGTCGATACCGATACAAAAAGATGTTAGATAGACGTGTGACGCGCGTTCAGTCGATCTTCGCTATTATTGTACCATGATAACGCTATATCTCACCCTGCCGGACAAACCTTTCTAACATTACAAGACTTACAGTGTAAAAGTATATATGTGAGAAGTAGTCTGAACCGATTCAATTTTTTCCACAATTTGAATCATTTTCAGTAAGAAAAATATTCGTATCGTTTCATAGAAAATGAGACAGAAAATGAATTTTGTAGAGTTCGGATCCTGAGAGGTCTATCGTCAAGATATAACTAATCTATCGAGTGAGAAAAAAATTGTAAATAATGAGTATAATCTTTAGAGTAATTAAGTACTTGGATTAAAATATATATATTTTTATTGAGAAATAAAGGCGCTACGTTTTTTCAAAAAACTGTTTAGTTATTAAGGAACTTTCTTTCCAAACCGTAAAAGCATTAGAACCTCATATCATTTCTATCTTCCTGTTACATTTGCATTATTACTTAAGTTTGAATTATAAAAAATTTACTACCGTCAATAAAATTTTGCGGATGCCTTTATGTTATTTATATTGATTTAAATAACCTAAACATTTAAAGTGCGAACATTTCCAACATGTCTCTTGTGTGTCTAATGGTTTTGTTTTTATCATTTACGCGTTTTCAATTGAAGCCAATAAAATTCTCAGCTGTTTAACGAATTTTTAATTAGCTACTTAATGCCGATGTATTTAGGCGCCATTCAGTCACGAAATGTACAAACATTCAAACATACAATTGCAATTTGACAAAGTACTGCTAATATTGTTTTTGTATGTATATGTAACGAAAGCAAACATAATAGAACAATTTGTAAACATTAAATAAAAAGTATATTTTTGTTCTTTGTCAAAAAATAGAAAAAAGGTTATTAACTATTTTTTAGATAGTTTTTCACATTTAGGTAAAGCAATTTTGCTAAAATTACAGCAATTCAAAATAATGTACAGCAACAATGCCAATGTTTAACATTATTTTAATAAATTTATAATTAAATAAGTCCAATCACAATGTTAATTATGTACCTACTTAATACTTAATAAATACTTATAATTTGCGCCGACGAAATGTCGAAGATATGGTTTAACAGTGCTTAACCTTGTTTCTAAACAGTTGCCATGTTTTGCGTAGCGTCTCGAAATATGGAACAATTGTAAATAATTTTGTGGACCGCACTGTTTACGTGTCCATGTGCCAATTAATTATTCTAGTATTGACCTTCGACGGCCCATGCTTGCCGACCATTGAGACCGACGTAGTAAACGTAGTGTATTGTGGGTCCTTGCCTGGAATTAATCATGGCCTGTAATCGTGATCCGTCGCCAGCACTGGCCTTATTTGGTTCTGCAATGTCTTATGTTACGAAACGATTGAGCCACTACTGCAACGGTTTTAAACCCAGAGATAACAGGTTTACGTAGTTACCAACCACTTGCATATAGGTAGTCGGTCGGTAAACTTTTCTATAAACTTTTACATAAATATAGTATGATGTAACTACTATACGGGTGGATACAGTATTCATGAATTGTCCAAATAAGAGACCAAATTATTTATATTTGAGCTCTACAGATCTACCCAGGTCACGGGTATTTGGTGATGGTTATGTCTCATGCATTATATTGTTTACGAAACTAAAAGATAACATTTGTAATTGGATATTCTTTGAATTGTTCTTTAATCAATCTAAATTTTATTGTACCACACTTCTTCATATAAAGTTTAAGAAGAAACTCCTCTGTATGCGTAATACTTTAAAAAGGGCTCCAAAATGTTTGCCTTCACTCACACATTTTTCACACATACACATTAATCAAGGAGCACTTTGTCAATCTTATGTTTACTTGAGATGATCTAATAAAGTTTTTCACCGAAATGAGCGCATCTACGATCAATGCTTACAGACAATCTAAATCTCATCGAGTTAATGGGCAACATTTAAAATTGGGTATTCTTTGAACTTTTCTGAGTACATCAATAGACATCGGGGAGTGGTTTGTCAATCTTAAAAACTATTCTCAAGGTGATCTAATTCATTTTTACGCAAATCATAACTCATCTAAGGTTAAAAGCTAGCTAAATAAGTGTTAGTACCAAGCTAAACGTCATCAGTATGCTGTTTATTAACCAAGATTGCACATGAATTGTAAACAATATGCTTTTAGATGATTTAGGACATTAAAGTTTCTGCTATTGTACTAGGTGTAAGTTTGTGTTTGCGATGGCGCGACGCCAATTGTCAAACCTATAAACACTTGTTTAGTTGGGTTTACATTTCATTATTTGTATTTCAATATTACGTTTCAATATACCGGTAACGTATCTCTGGAGACATTAGTCGAAAAGTATGTGTTTGTAACAAGAAAGGATATTTAATTAGTTAAATAAAGTAAACCGGAAAATATTTTCAAAATAAGCTTTTTAACTGCATAAAATATACTAAATAATAAATATTTGATCGATTTTATCTAACATGCTGGTTATTTATTTCAATGTTCTTCATGTATTCTCACCAAACCATCATCAGCAACAACCGTAGCCTTAATGACATGCCTTTCAAATTAATTTCGCATCACATTTTTAATGCGAATGTTTTGTTCTCCAGTCCAAGAATTTATGTCTATATTCTTATAATAATACAATACAAATCACTGGTGTGCGTGGTCTTACCGTAAACAGGAAAATATTGAAAATTTTAAGGAGAACTCGTTTTGTCTTGTACCGTCTTGTCTTTATAAAGCATTGTTACGAATAAATATGTCTTGGTTAGGATTTTGAAAACTTTGCGGCGTCGAATCGATCAATTTGTTGAAAACAAATCAGGATTCAAATATGTTTAAGAGTGGTTTTTTTTTACATAACTTAGGAATTAATAATATAAGCAAGTACCTATATGCATAAAGACTTATTTTTGTGCTTAAAAATCTGCGTTGAAGACCGAACCAAAATCAATCGATTAATTCAAAATATATTTTTTATAGTTTGTTTTAATCACTTAGAAATTTATTTATTATATTTTCACACTCGAAATACCTCAATAATGTATCACAGGTTTACAGGAAATTCTTTTTTTAAACTCAGATAATATCTGGAAAAAAATTATTTTGGTGCGCGTTATGACACTGACTAATACGAGTATACATATTCACAGACTACATTATTTATTATATCCATTATTTTTTTTACCTTGCTATACCATACATTCGGCACGATAGGAAATAAACTACAAATACTGACTTGATTTATTTAAAAATTTGCATTAAATGCTTTTATAATAAATCCAGAGGTTAGGGATTAAGTATGATATTATGTTCACATATTTTGTCATGTGTACATTTGCTTTCAGTAATATGTTAAGTACAAAATTGATTGTTCTATTGCAGACATTCCCGATATCCCAGAGGACATTAAGAAGCTGCGAGCGCTGCAGATCGCAGACTTCAGCAGCAACCCAATCCCACGTCTGCCGGCAGGGTTCAGCCAGCTGCGAGCGCTCACCGTACTCGGCCTTAACGACATGTCCCTATCCAGTCTGCCCAGCGATTTTGGCAGGTGAGACATTAATGAAGTGATCACACACGAGGTTCACACATTTCTGATTTGTATTAAATTAATTTTATAAGGATTGTTAAACATCAGAACGAAGTCTTATTTACATAAGTATAATTATGATACGATTCGGGTTTTGTTTTCGTTTTAGATTTTGTTTCGTGTTACGTTGTAGTTTTATTGTAGCAATAATAGTTTGACTGTGAATAGATGAAAGCGAAAGTTAGTTGGAAAGTTAAAGGCCGCCGGCTAGCTTTTGACAGGTAAGATTATCTATCCGTGGTTCAACTTCGGCTCTCGTATTGTACAGAAATAATGGGTCTACGTTGTTACAGAAAAAAATACCTTTTCATTCTTTGTGATTCGTTTTCGGAACGTTGTATTTCTTTAGGAAAGCCTTTCTCTAATCAAACTAGATACAGCAGGGAATGTACACCTACTGTTAAAATATTAGAATGTCACTGCATTATCCTTGAAAAGGTTGAGATGTTACTTTTATGTCCCCCATAGTTATATAGGCGAGGTCGGCACGGAACCGCAACCATGATGTGATGGATTAATATTATGGACATGTAAAGTAATCCATTACGTGGATATTCTTTTCTGTCCGTTACCGTCCAATGACCACAGCATGACTAACGCTTATTTTCCTTGTCCTTTAATAATACAACGGCGTAGTTATTTATCATTGTGACGTTTATGTATGCAATCAAAATATGCTATGCTAATTCAGCTTTTTATGCAGCATCGGAGTACCTACCTATTAAGCGCGGTATGTGAATATTTATTTACCTTGAATAAGGATCATACTGATAGGCTTTAAAATACCATTGTAGCCCAAAGTGGGCAAGAACGAGTCGGATTGGCAGTCCAGAGGTTTCGAACCATTCCGAAAAACAGAAAACAAATATAATCAATATAATTTAAGTGAATAACAAGATGAAATGATATTGACGCTAGCTGTATAGTTAGCTGTCACGTGTGCTCTTTATCTCTCAAAAGCAAAATTGCACCGCAGAAAATGTTCTAAAACCTTTATTGTTTTAAAAGAGTTCCGAGAGTTTTTTCCACAGGCTTTCCAACTATATCAACTATAGCCAAAGAGCGCTTAATGATGATCCGTTAATACATTGTAGGACATTCATTAAGTGTATGTAAATGCCATACAATGAAATAAAAATCTTGAGTCTTGAATCTTGATTTATGTCAGAGCAACATGTGATTCGTATAACTATTAATGTATTTTTTATATTTGTATAGTAGTGCGGTTCTTGGTACATCATTTGAATTTACACTTGATTGATTCCTATTGTACAGAATATAATACTTTTAGGTATTTTCGTTTTTACGACAGAGAAAATGACGATAAAAATGCCAATAAAAATCTTGTTAATCCTTTAGAAAAATTCTAACCGGTTATTAAAATCATATTTATTGTCATATTTTAGAATTAGTACTATGTGCATGCAAGGTTTGACGCTGTAGTGTATTTCCGTTTTTACTATAGAGCGAAAATAATATAACCTTCAAAAAGGATGTTAGTATGCGAATCCTTTTTTTAAATTTTTTTTTGTAACTTGTTTTCAACAGTCTGCTTATGACCGTTGGAAACAATACAGTCTGTGACAGACGAACCAACGTACAAGAGGACTGACGTAACTCTGATACGGAACGGAAAATAGATTATTTTGTTGATAACTAAGGTACCGGCTTACTCACGTACATATTTCTTTTTCGGGATTGCCTGAGCTTTTCCAAACTTTACTCTTCGAACTTTGTCCTTCATCATTAGTTCCCGCCGGTCGCAGCGAGGTCGCGGCGGATAATATTTTTATTTATTATTTATATTATTTGTTGTTCGAGTGACTACTAAAACGAAGCCTTAATAGTATGGTTTCGTTTTCACTCTTTGGGTAGGAAACCGTAAAAATAAGTCCAAATTCAATAATTCGCGAACTACTTAATTAAGTCATTGACTCAATTACCTATCATTTGTTTTTATTGGTAAATAACACGTGAGACTTTACTTCAATTAATTATAATTTTTTAACAATATTTAAAAAGCTTTAGAAATAAGTCTCGCTGAGGGTACAAAAATTCGATGTTTTCATAAAAACAAATATCGATATAATCGCCATTTCATGCCAACCGAGCGTCTAAAGAGAATGATCCCTCAAAGGAAGACATGTCTGCTTTTGTGACTAGCTACGCGTTTC
The DNA here is from genome assembly GCA_018249895.1 of Tiana niger. Taxonomy (NCBI): domain Eukaryota; kingdom Metazoa; phylum Arthropoda; class Insecta; order Lepidoptera; family Hesperiidae; genus Tiana; species Tiana niger. Next base: position 8,734 of record DWNH01000577.1, read on the forward strand.
CTTTGAGCTTCCTCAACCGCCTAGAGTACCTCTTGACGCTGAGCTTTTAAGTATCGTATCTCGTATCTATAACAGTGGCATTTCGTAAGAAGTCAACCTCCTCGTTTTATCATCTTGATATCTTTTATTTCAAATAATATTCCTGTTTTACTATCCAAGTATTAAATATCCGTAATATTTTTCATTTTGTAACGATGTACAGTTGAACCTTCGCGTTCGTCGACTCGATTTTGATCCTAACTTCCTATAAGATACCTCACGTCCTATAAGAACATCGTCTCCATTTCGTATTAATAAATTTCTGTAATCGTAAGAGAATCTGATTATATTTATTATACTTCTTGAGATATAACCTGCATGGAAAGTCTATAATTTTCTTAACATCGAATTTCCCGCATGATACCTGTTACAAGACTAAACGATCCTCGAATTCATGTTAAAAAGTTCTGTAATATTTAAGTAAATCCTTGACTTGCAACGCTTAACTTTTTCTTAAGTTTACCTTAATTCGTTGGAATGCCGATTTGATAAGTGACAAATATCTAGGGCGTGCCTGCAATGTATATTATCTTGATTTCTTATCTGTAGTTTTTAATGCCGGAACATTATCGTAATACCATATGATGTCATCAGCAACTGCACTTTTATTTCTGTTTACCTGAGTTCATTGTTGTTTTCTCGTACAATACGATCAACTTTTTATGTGACTGTGCCCTCGATTTGTAAGCTACGCTTGTACCTAGTTACGAAAACTCTTTGAAAGACAGAACGCTTTCTTCAATACATTGCGTTCAAATAAAGCCTTGTTACGTCGTGCACCAAAAAAGCATAGACACCGCTTTTTAAGTTGCAACAGTATTTTGGTTTTTAAATGCGACGATAAACCTCATTTTCATATCCGACATTCTATTTAACGAGTTTTGCGGCGTAACATAATTTATGTCGTATGAAAAAGGTTTTTGTTTAAACTAAATTTAGGTGCTCACCCAAGTGTAACCAATATTGGAAATGCGCATCTTGCGCTCAAATTGGTAAACGGTGTGATACTTACAGGGTTACTTGGGTGAGTCATCAAGCGGTGGTCGCGTTTGGTATTGAGCGTAGCGCTAAGTACTTTGACATCTGGCGAGGAATGCGGCCCAAGGCTTCCATGAAACATGCTTATTGCGTACTATCGGTAAACAATAGCATATTTTTGTTACACAATTGAGTTTCTCATGAAATTCGGATCCCTATCAAGTTTACCTTACAAGCAAATTGTACTAATAATTGCCAAATATAAAAAAAGTTCACACCGAACTTTTTGAATAAAGTAGTATAAAAGTGAAACTCAATATTTTGAAAGTATATTGCTTATATCTTGTCACTATTACGTTACGTCAGATAGGACTTTTAAGGCATTCAACGAGTTATATCACGGTGGAAGTCGATTTTCTTCATTTTTGAGCTATAGCAGCGTCTATGAGGTGCTGGGTAGAGAACGGTCATTTTGTTTTACTGATCAGAAGTAGGTACAGGTTACACGTAGGTTGTCCATTGTTTAGATTGCCCGTCTTTACTGCCACCAGCGAACTTTTGTTGTGTCGTTGAGACTCTTCATTCTATTAGTTATCTAATCGCGTCAAATTTATTCGATCCGCCACTGTTCGCGATGCTGTGTTGCCTCTAATGACCTCCACGTAGTTAATCGTATACAGATTGTGTTTTTTTTAAGTAGCGTGAATACAGGTCGGGCAATGTTAAGTAAGCATAACGTTCTTTCGAAGTTTTATCTTAGTTCGTACATAATATATAACAATCGGTTTACTAGCGTATGTTTTTCCTTCTATGCTGCGACCGACGGGAACTCACGGGTCGAGAACCCGTAACCCGTAACCTCGGGTTCGAAACTCGAATAATATTTTTTTTAAATTGAATAAAAGTAGCAAACGAGCGTGCAAACCATCTGGTGTTAAGTGATCATTGCAACCCATGTTCATCCACTTGTAACTTCATGCAGTACCTTAGTCCTACCTGAAATCGCAAATAGATGCGTTACTAATTCTGAGGGCTAAGATGGTCGCCTCGTATTTAGTAAACTCCGGCATCCACACCCTCTTTCCGAAATCCAATAAATTGCTTCACGGTAGATCTGGGTGTGGCGGTGGTACTTCCCCGGGGGCAGCCTACCACCATGAAAATCATGTAGAATAGTCACGAAACTTTTGAATATAAAAAAAAATAGTACATATGCTCCTGAGGATTAAGATGATAGCTTAATAATTAAAAAGCTTTCCGCATTTTCATTGTTTTATTGGACATATTATTATATTATATTATATCTTCGCGTTAGAAAAGTTGTGGCGAGAAGTATGGCGGCGTTACTTCAACGATAACACTAAGTGTACCACCAGCTTTTTAAACGATATGCGATAGTTTTAATAACGTAGCTAATGATTTGTCCCAGTTACATGCATAAATATTTATAAATGTGGCATAGTCATTTAGATAATAATAAATAATAACGCAGCAAGTTATTTCACTAGCTTTATATAATATATGTTAAAAAATCGGTATGTTTAATAAATATAGACTGCAGTTTTAAATTTAACACTCATGTTTTATTTATAGGTGACAATGTATTCAATTAAGCTTTTGTCTTTAAATAATTCTCAAGGATTATTTTTGAAATACTATTATTAACATACTATGAGAATGTTGTGCAATTCTGATTCTAGTAATATTCTCTATGAAGATGGAAATATTAATATTACTATTTTTTTAAATTAATGAATAAAAGTAGCAAATGAGCATGCAGGCCACCTGGTGTCAAGTGGTGGTGGCAATTTCATATATGTATACCACCAATACCTTAGTCCTACCTGAGATCGCAAACAGACACGTTGCCACTTCTGAGGACTAAGATGGTCGCCTCGTATTTGGTGAATTTAGATGGATTTACTGTTTTAAACGTCCTTTACTTTAAACCTAATCGTTTTGCTGGCTTCGTTCGAAAATTTTTACGGGTGACAAAATAAGCTTCCTAACTATTGATTCTTGTTTAAATTTTATTATTGCCATTTAAGTTATCTCTAAATTAATTGGTTGTTTATTATAATTTCAGCTTGGTGTCTCTCCAGTCATTGGAGTTGAGAGAAAACCTATTAAAATCGCTGCCTGAGTCACTTAAGAATCTAACTAAACTGGAGCGGTTAGACTTAGGGGACAACGATATCGAGGACCTGGTAAGTGGTGTACTATGAAAGTGGTGTACTATGAAAGTGGTGTATTATGAAAATGATGTACTATGAAATCGACGATTCATATGGTTACTATGCCGATTACCGGCGGGACAGAAGTATCAATAAGGAATTTAGATTACTGTTCCCGGTTTCTGCAATGTCTGCAATGCAATAATTGTCTTTGTGTGGACATAGTATCGACGATACTGGATATCTTAATGTAGGACTATAAGTGTGAGGCGTTACTTTTTTTTACTTCATGATAAGTTTGTATATAAATAACAAAAGATTTATTTGAAGCTCAGAACCGAAACTATTTATAAATATTTTCCTAATATTAATTACAGCCAGGATTTATTGGGGAGCTGCCAGCGTTACAAGAGTTATGGCTGGATCACAACAAATTGCAGTATTTGCCGCCGGAGATCGGTAACTTGAAAGCGCTTGTGTGTTTGGATGTCAGTGAGAACAAATTGGAGAAGCTTCCAGAAGAAATCGGCGGACTTTGTTCTCTCACCGACTTGCATCTGTCCCAAAACATGTTGGAAACCGTTCCGAACGGTATCGGTGATCTCTCCAAGTTAGCTATACTGAAGTTGGACCAAAATAGATTGCATACATTAAATGTAAACGTTGGCAGGTCTGTAAACAACTAACGGTCATAATTTAATGAAGGTATTTTTACAAACATTCCCAATTTTAACTCGAAATGTTTGTTTCTACAGGTGTACAAGTCTTCAAGAGCTTATTCTGACTGAGAACTTCCTGATGGAGCTGCCTAAATCAATAGGGAATCTAAATGAGTTGACAGTACTGAATGTAGATAGAAATTCCTTAGCTGAAATACCGGAGGAGATCGGCAATATGACGCTGCTGGGTGTTCTGAGTTTACGAGACAACAAACTAACTAAATTACCCAATGATTTGGGTAACTGTAAATCACTACATGTGTTAGACGTTAGTGGAAATAGGTGAGCGAACTTGTGTATTTTTTTAATTTTCCTTTGATTATCTTTAGTTTCCTTTTGTAGTTATAAAAATAATATAGAAGAATTTTATTTTTATAGTAATTTATATTTTTAAAATAAGATTCGGAATTTAAACTTCACACTATTTAGAGTGTCTTTCAATACGATGCCAGGTTCTTGAAGTAATAAAATGCCAAATTTTTAATAAATCAGATCTGTAAGAGTTGCCATAAAACCAAGTAGAAACGAGTTTACGATCTTCAGACAACTGAAGAGATTTCCTCGAATTACAGCTAAGAACATTTTATAAAGTCACCTTCCAAACAAATGAAACTAAACCACAATTAGTTATTCTATTTGAAAGCTACCTACCACAGATAAATAAACAGAAATACAAATGATACATTTAAAAACGAAAGAACATACTTAATCGCGTTTAACTCTTGCGATAATGTAATGCTTAAGTCTTGCAATTATGTAATACCTGGAAATATTGTAACTCTACGTAAATAAACATCTAAAAAGTTATTTTTCAATCGAGGCTTATAAGTTTTTTACGTTACGAGTAACTTTTTTCATGAAATTGACGCGCTGAAACAAAAAGCGCACTTCCATTAGGCCTTCAACTCGACCGTTTTAATCAATTAGCGATGCTCTTATCGGCAAGTGTATCTCGCATAAGCAAAACAGGTATATATGAGCATACTTTTCATGTAAATTGCAATGTATTTGCGTTTTACGGAAGTTTTTTTAAATAACAAGTTGTGTAAAAAGTTTCTTCATGTTTTATATACAAATTCAAGATTAATTGTTTTAATTTTACTATATAAATGTACCATTTTGATACATGATCTCTTGGTGGTAGATTTTGTAGTGGTGTAGTGTTTTGGAGCTTCTGATAAAAAAATGTGACTAGTAATTTCGACTGTTCTCTCTTGGTTATGTAATGTTAAAACTGTAACCTTATACCTTCACCTTTGATCTTAAACCTAATACCTACCTACCTAAAGAAATCGAAACAGGTGAAAATGAGAGAGTGTAAGGTCAGGGTTAAATGGTAAATGGCCTTAAAGCTTTCCGGAAAAGCTCTCTCAACTTTTGCTTACTATTACTTAGTGGCTAAATGTATGCGTGATACATGTTATTTTGACTTTATTTTGACCCCATAATACCACAGACTAACCCACCCTATTTGATCAATCCCGGTCGTCTTTCTTCAATTTCGTGCAAATCTCATGACGTGTTAGCTATAAATTCCGAATCGATTATTTTGGCTGGCAATAAATAACGCTTCACACTCATAGCCCCACACTAAGATACTAGGATCTTGTGTCGTGGGTACCATGGACACACACACAGACAATTACACAAACACCCAGACCGAGAACAGAAATCT
>DWNH01000578.1:0-14315 GCA_018249895.1 Tiana niger
CCTACACCCTGGTACAGCAAACAGCCTACGGCGTCGAGCCCATGTATAATTGTTAGGGGCGTACAGTGAGATCAGTTATATCCATATTCGACTAACAAAAAATAAAATCCAGTAGGTAGGTACTGTAGAATAATTAAATTAGGTAAAAAAAATTATACACTACGATTTTAAAGCCAAGTAGCAAAGTTAACACTTTGTGTAAAGGTTAGTTGAATGTTGTGTTACCAGCCGGTAACGGTAATAGCCGAGATTGATAGCTTTAAACGCTAGTTGTTACTCACGCAATTCCCATTTGAACAATACACGTTATTTAATTTTTGTATCGATTACATGGACCGCAGTTTGCTAGCGCTTCTAATAATATAATTAATAAATAATTTATAGAAAATAAAAACAACAAAAGAGCTATAAAAGCGGATTAAGGGAGCTAACGATTTTGTGGGATTTAACAGAGCCCTTTCTGAATAATCGACACTTCCACATAAAATGTCAGCCTCCGCCATACGATACGTGCGAGTAAGGGGCGGTTAAAGCCTTTCGGTTCCAGCGTACACCAGTATAACATTTGCTTTTTGAAATGTGCTTATGTAAGCGGCTTTGTTATTTTTTGGGCAGCCGTGCCGAATGGTAAAGAAGGCAATTTGGTTGCGGTGAGCGGTATGGAGCGACTCGGCCTGCTTTATCAACTACATTAACGAGGCGTTTATTGTGTAACACAGGTTTATGTGCCCTTGCTAAGCGGAATTTATTATATTTTTCTGTTACAAACTTCTTCCTATTTGTTTCCTATTCGTCCGTTGTTCTAATCGGTGCCACTTACGATGTATCTATGACGGGAACAAGCGGGCGGGGACGCAATGTCACAATTGTGTTGTATGTTAATGTCCTGTGCGATTTATTTACTGGTTATTATTGTATTTATGAAAGAAAATTGTCAGCCGTCCAATAGCTATTTTGAAAAAATTAAGTAGCACCCCAAGGAGGAGTAGCTTCTACCCTGAGGAGACGCAGACACACTTTCTGTGGACATCATATCACACTGACACACTGTTTGCTGCAAAAAAGCGGCGAAGCTAGCCAGTAGAGCCAACAATACATGACATTTAACAAAAGTTATTAAGTACTCAAATTGGAGTATAGATCAGTAAACTAAGACTTCTAAACATTTTTTTACAAATCCACGCGAATTGACTCGTGGTTGCAGCTAATTTCTAACATAAAACTACTTACTGCAATTATAATCGTTATATGTAATCAAGAATTATTACAAGAAAAAGCAAAACAATTCAACCAATTTTTTTAGATTTTGATCGGTAAACCTTTCAATAGTTCATTTCAATTTGCTCCGAAAAATCCGATATAGCTAGAAGTGCTTCAGGGATTTCCAGCAAATTTATTGACAATCTCTAAGCTAGGCCATTAATATTATTTGAAATTAATAAAAAACTAAAGCTTCAGAAGTAATGGTTAATGTTTTATTTTAAAATGAATTTTTTTATTGAATAAACGTAGCAAACGAGCCACCTGGAGGGCGCCTGGTGCTCGGTAGTCTCAGTAAGCCGGACGTCCACACGCGACCGCGGGCGGTGCCGTAGTCCTATGTGCCTAGCTAAGATCGTAAATACATGCGGTGCTACTTCTGAGAATTAAGATGGTACACTCTTATTTAGTGAACTCTGGTAACCACCTTCTTCCGAAACACAATAAACTGCCTCACGGTAGAATGTAGGTGTGGGTGATAACTATTTAAAAATTTCTGTACTTTTCCATAGTAAAGTTTTTTGTAAATAATAACGTCTTTAATCGGAAATTTCATATCTCATGTTAAATATACATTAGGCCTTTCGATAATTGCTGATTTCCCGGTAACCAGCAAGTAACTCAGCCACGTGTGGAGAGCAAATAACATTGTTCAACTTGTCGGTCGGTCTATTTGATGCTAAATATCATTTAGTTACTTTTTAAAATATGCAGCACTATTCCATCACTAATTTTACATTCTTCGTAATGGGCCGAAAAAGAATGAGATGCTGACTAAATACTGTTACTAAGGCACGGGACTAATATTATTTTTTGAATAACCCAGTCAGATGCTGCTGATGAGAAATTATCTCATCAATCAACACATCCCGAGCTGTAGGTGCTTAACTACAGGAAAATTGATTCTCTTAAAAACTGCTATTTTTTAAAATAAAAAGAAAAGGAAATAGTCACTACATTTGAGCCACCTTGTATAACTTTTGTCTGCATCATAAGAATCTACTTGCTCTTATTTTTCGAGATTGCCGCTTTAAATCCTACGTGAGATGCGCAGCGACCGGCTGAAGCTCATGATAAAGAACACGAGTCGAGCAAACCCGGGAAACACACATAAGCCGGAGCTTATATATCATGCATGGAGATAATCAGAAAACGTTAAACAACATTTACCTATACTCACAATGTAAATAAGGACTATGGACTCGAAACTCAACACACACTGATGATAACCGTATCAATATCCCTCTGACGACGATAGATAATATTATTGTACAGTATCTATTATTGATCTTATCTGATTACAAAAGCAGAAGATAGGGACTAGAACTTCGCAACAGAATATCATATCCTAACCGTGTATGTGCATGTCGGGATTGTTTGTTCACAATCTCCGATCTATTAGACCTCTTAAAAACTTATTTGTGCATTTTTTTGTGCTTGTGTTATTTATGCAATTATCTGATTTATTAACCAGTCACGAACAAAAAGTCGTCATCGATAATTTCAAAATTACAGCTTGGTTCGGTTCCCGCTAAATTGTGTTAAGCCCTGGCTTTAGGTGACAAGGCGGTCTTAGCGTTATAATTACAGCGATTACGAACAAGTGGCGCGGCGCGCCGCCCGCCCAGTGTACTGCGCACGGACGACCAACAAACGTTCCGTGGAGTTGGGCTCAGCTCGCAGATAAGAAGAAGGCGGTGAGAGGAGAGTTACCAGCGTCGGTGGAAACATCTTTGAACTTATACTATACTTCTTTATGTAAAAAAGAAAATCATTTATCTATGTATGTACCTACATATGTACATATGTATATCTAGTCCATACTCGTATGACGATGAGACTACTATATATGATACATGTACCAACAAATATGGTTAGATACTGTATAAAGATTTTATGAACTAAACAAATAAAAATAATGAATCATTCAAAAACTTACTATCAAAGTTACCTATTCCTATCCAAATTCATAGTATAGGGAAGTAAAATTATGAAATGATGAAAATTGAATACAGCAGCATGTTACGTACCATGTGTAACGGAAATGATAACGCGTTGTATACGAAATTCAAATGAGGAAGCTTGCAGTAAGATTATTAGTACAATGGAACCGTGTTCTCTATTTAAAGAGTTGTATCCTCACAGCCGCCATTGTCTTTTCTACTGTCAAAATATTTGTCTAAGTTTTATCTTTTGAGAAGAGAAAAGAGTCACTTAAACATATAAATTATATACATTTAAACAGGCCATATCAGCAAAAATACCTGACTTAGGACTATTATGAGGATCTCTCATATTAAAGTCTGTCGGCGTCTATACCTACGTAACGGAAGCATGGTATCTAATTGCTTGGCGGTAGAGGGTAGCTTTATAGTAAGATACTTTTAAGATAGTAATGGGTATGGCAAAGGTACCTTCCTGATCGCTGCTACTAGAAAAATACTACTATTTCTTTTTTCCTTGTTTTTTGTACATATTTAAGGAGTAGCAAAGCAATAAAAGTTAATTTAGGGTGCGCTTGAGCGGCGGCGCGGCGGCGCGCAGTGGAGGACAACCCCCGGCTTAAGAGATATTTATCGCTAATTTCGCACTCTTGTATTCAGAATATTTTGGATGAAATTAGCAATTGTTCTTAGCCCGGAACTTATTGTTGCCGGTTATACTTCGCTGTAATTTCCGCCAAGCGCTGAAAACCAACTTGGGTGTTAGTTAATGACTAACTAACAGTTAATGACTAGTAAAAATAATAAATTAATTTCGTTAATATAGGTATGTACATATGTATCTGCTACAGCTGTTATTTGGGTTTTGTTGATTAAGGAATGAAATCATATCGATATGAAATGAAAGTGTATGAAAGAAAAGTGCGGTTTATTAATGCATAGTGAAATTAAAATAACTAATAATTAAACGTTTATGTTAATTTCATAAATAGGTATTATTTCGTAAATTTCGTATTTTTTATGATTTATTAAATTTATTAAAACAGACTCAAGACTCACTTAGGGTCGCTGCGCTAACGGAGTAGTATGCAGTAGTAGTAGTAGTGTTAAAACAGGTTTATAGCTTTACTCGCTTGACATTTTGACAATAAAATTTATATTTGATACAAAAATATTATATTAGTGTGTCGGTTATTGCTCATATTCTCGCTAATATCATTTTTATCCGGTTACTCCCCAATTTGCTGACCAGTAAAATTTGTTCGATCCCATTTTATCGCGTATGCTTAATGTAAAGACAGTTACATAATAAAACGTTTATAGCAAAGTTTTATTAACAAGTAAAGCTCTATGAATTTTGTATCTCATTGCGGTCACTAAGGCCAAGCATTTGTTGGTTGTCAGCGCACAGGACGCCGCGCGGCGAGGCGGCGAGGCGGCGAGGCAGCGAGGCAGCGAGGCAGCGAGGCAGCGAGGCATCTGTATCCATTTCTCCCGCTACACTAAGACCTATCAGTCCATAGAAGCCCTGCTTTACATGATAAAGTGCTGAAGCGAAACAGCAACATTGTCAAGAAATATTCAAATAAAATCATGGGGCGCGCGGTATTCTCATTACTCATAGGTGGTGCAAGAAATTTTGTTTGGATGCGATAAAAGAGCGTACTTACACGGAAACACCTGGCCGGTTAAAAGAGCGAACTCGGATAAATTTGAACTAAGAAGCTACTTCAGTAGCCAATAAGAATTTCTGTACAATGTACCTATTTCTATAAATTAACACACCTTTACTATGGAGTCCGTTAAAACAAATTTAACTAAACACATTAAAGCATATTTGCGAGTTAATTTATTCAATGAACTGTTCCAGCATCTCGCTGTGGACAGTAAGCTCCGCTAAAGGGAACATTTGTTGGTTGTCAGTGTAGTCCGCGCGGCGCGGCGCGGCGCGAGCGACGCATCTGTATCCATTTCCCCGTTACCGCCGTCGTTCGTAATCGCTGTAATTATAACGCTAAGACCTGTCCGTCAGTGGAAGCCCCGCTTAACACAATTACGTGACAGAATGGAACAGAAGCATTCGTGGTTGGCAATTTGGGTGCTTTCAGTAGTTCTTTTATTTTTCCGGTTATCAATTATTATATAGAATTAAAGAAATTAGATTTCAAATATACTAAATGGACGTGCCATAACATAGCTATGTCTATGTTATGAAATGTAAAGACTGATGGGTGAATGGATGGTTGATGGGTGAACAGACAGCAATTGCTTAATAGTTGATAAACACTCTTAGCGTGTCTTCTATCTCATTGCTGATTCCCCTTCTGTATTAACTTACGATTGTAACGCCAAAGAGTAAAGCATAACACCTGCTCATGTACCTGCATACTGTGCATCAAATAATCACATTATTGTGCTACATTTTTGAGAAGTGCACAGTAATTTTTTGTCTTCAAAATATCTCAGTACATATACATATGTATCTCTCTATTAGTTATTTGATGTTGCGCTCAAGCTGTAAATCAACCAATTTGCGATCTTGGGTAGGACTAATTTACCCCCTTAGGTTGCATATGGATGTCCATGGGTTCCAGTGGCCACTTCACGTGGTTGTAAGTGGTCACTATCGTCTATGATCATCTGCAGGTCCTGTGTTGCCTGCATTGAAGGCTTCCAAAGTTTGCACGTTCGTGGCAAAAATGATCGTGAAAAATGTAGATCACATAAAGGTATTTACAGATATTTTGTTTCTACCTTAACCATTTCATTAGCGCGATACCCTCGCGACACACTCAGGTGCGGCGATGAGAAATGGCAACTCGTCTCCAACTCGACTCAATTTCGTCACAAATTGCTCGTGCCCCAAATTTGTATAATTCCGATCATTTATTATCGGCCGATAAAGCGAAGGAATTGCAGGGCAATTTCTGTGATCGAAACCAAAACAGATTTGACACGAGAACTTAACTGTGTCCCAATTCCGCAGGTTGTCGGACCCAGGGCTTACACCGATTACTTGACGTACAGGTATATTTGTATCAATAAGTAATATAGCAATGTAATATAACAATTTTAGGTAGTATAGGCAAAGAAATATAATATATTTCTAATGAACATATTATATTCTATATCTACTATTAAGCTTTGCAAGAGTCTCGCCGTATGTTTGTCTTTCACCTGATGTCTATACGAGGATTGAAACTATTATTAGGCTATCCTCAGAACATGTACCACAAAGGCAGTTTGAAACTAATTATATAATTTTCCAACTTTCTCCCGCGGCTTTATCCCTTAATGTACGATCTGTCATATAGTCTTCATCGCATATTGTGGGGAATATATTTTTTACAATAGTTAAAGACCTCGTTTTATAAGATGCTAGTCATTTATTTACCATTGTACTCCGCTCAGTACCCGGAGTACCATTTGAGTTTTATAAAGGCGTTCTCTTTGACCCAGTATTCCATAAGTAAACCTTACCAGTGCTAAGACACGATGAAACGCGCACACAGCGAGCTCAGTTCAGCAGCGGCCCCTGCGTAAGGCCGCCAAGTTCATTCCACCCCGCATCTTCATTATTCATCGTTTTTCAGGACGCTCGCTTGATATGAACAACTGCCATTCACATACATATCTCTCGTTATTATCATCTGAATATTCTGAATGCTCGCTAAGCCGGTTCATTAGTTAACAGCCTCCCTACAGGCTTATGTAAATTGTATTGTTATTCAAGAATAGGCATTATGACGTGAAGCTGACTGTTCGAAAAGGTAGGCACGATTACTTAGGCTTAGTTAATTTGATACAAATGTAATATTAATTTTAAAGAGACGTGCGGGATACATAATTTAGAAGAGCTTATGTTACGATTATCCTTTATTGTCAGTTCGTTCACCAACTGGAGAAGTAAGCTTAATGTAGGTTTGGTCGGATTCTGAGCAAAATGTAACACAATGTCGGTGTCAGTGTAAGCTTACCTTAAAATCCTTTTTAAAAGTAAACATAACAATCAGGGAGGTTATTATTCGGTAATGAACAGACATTACCGAACAAAGAAATGGATAATGAATTAGTTGAGAATCAAGAGTATAACTTAACCCCTTTTTGAAGAGTCTAACTATTTGGTAGTTTGGGGACGAGTTCCAACATAAAACTATTGAAACCAATTCTGATGCATTTCATTTTAACTCAACAGTAAGTTGTATTGGTACATCATACATTCATGGTTGAAAGACCGTTGAAATGCATGCATTCAAATATTTTCCGATTATTTGTTTCACAAAAATTTAAAGGCCATTAAAAATGTTTTTACAACTTTCTATATCATTATTTATTTTAAAACCCATCCGCTGTTTAAACGTAGAGAATACAATAAATCATTTGCTACTTTCCATTCTATATTACTATCCTGTTTCTGAGCATGCTAAGATATTCTAGTTAGACGCAACTAAAACTAAGCCTCCTTGTTAATTCCGCTGAAGAAGCGGCTAACACAACAAAATGTAGAGTCCCATTTGTTTGCGCAATATATTCATGGGCCCGTAGGTGAAGAGCGGCGGGAATTAAAACGATTAAGGTTTCAAGTTGGATTCCGAGGGATCATACGGTAAGGGTCGGCGTTAGGTAATGTATTTGCATCTCATAAGATACCATGAATATAGAATGAGGCCGAGAGGATTAGCGCTCTAATATATGTAATTGTGAATTTTTTTAGATGATCTACTGGACTTTTGTAATGAGGATTTTTTATTGAATAAAAGTAGCAAACGAGCCTGCAGACTACCTGGTCTTAAGTGGTCATTGTATCCCATGGATATCCACTTGCAACTTCAGGCAGCAACTGAGATCGTAACATAGTCGCCTTGTATTTAGTGAACTTTGGTAGACATACCTTCCTTCCGAAACATGAAAAATGCTTTACGGTAGAATGAGGTGTGACAGTGGTACTTCCCCGGGCGGCGGCCTGCCACCTATTAAATGACTATGTTCACAATTCCCCGCTGTACATATTTGTCAGTAATTTACAATTTTCCCATTCTTGTTTGTCGAGTTTCAGTCGAAGTAATCGCTTGGAACGAGCGAGAGGTAACGTTAATGAGCCGTTAAGAAAACTTCTGATGAAGCTGTTAACAACATTTTATACTGAAACTAAATTACATGTTCGGGGAACAGAGTCTACCTTGCAGAAATGAAAATGTTTCTAAAAGCACGTCTCAAGTAGTGCTGCGAACTAAGAAAGATACTTTGGTAAATTTTGTTAAAATTTACCGAAATTATACGATACTTTGAAACTATATGAAGAAAAAAGTACCTAAATATATTATATTGTGTAATATGTGTATTACACTCTCTACATACAACGAACATGAATTATTTGCAACAATACTTCTTAATAATTATATTACAAGCTATATTAATAAAATTGGATGTTAAAAGCTATCTATGATACAACACAACAGCAAAAAGTAAATTTGACCTAAATTACTTTATTTTTAAAATGGGTCCGACCATTATGTAGTATATCGTGCATTGATGGCAAATACGAGTTTGTAAAAAATGATTATAAACCAAACCTTTCCATAAGTAAATTATTTTTCAATTTGTTATTTAGCATCACACTCGTACATATGTATATCAACCAGGCCTAACGTGGTAGATATCTTCTTTTATATGGAAATCGGTTTGTTATTGATCTACTGAACCACCTTAGGGTTCGTTACGTCCGAATGAAAATGACAGCTTTAATACCATATGTACATACCTTTACATATAAATTATAGAAATCCTATAAGTGTACGGGCTCCATGAGAGTTCAACATGCACTTGACCGATTCTTAGTCATCAGGTGATCTCTCTGCTATCACATGTCATACGAGGCATTTTAGACTGATAAATATTGTCATTAATGTCAGATTATAAAATCCACCTTTCCAGGAGATTAAGTGATCTAATAAAACTGTTTTAATTCTGCAATAAACTTAAATATGCCGTGCATTTTCTATTTTCAGTTCAGATTTTCCTCTGATCTGATCATACTCTGAGTTTACCAACTATCAAATGAATTTAAAATCAATCAATGAAAACAGACATTATTAAACGCATTAAATTAAACTAAATATTACTGTAATAAATTTATATTTAAATGAAAACGTGCTGTACTTAAAAGTAAAAATGAAAAATAGGCTCCTTTCAAAATTCGTAACGAAGTCATACACAAAACTTAATTAGTGACCGGCCGGGCAAGTACGCACGGTTGAAATTTACAACGAAATATACGTACGACGGTCATCGCGCCCCAGACTCTAATTAGTAAGTGCTCGAACATAACACGATCCCTTGAATAATTATGAATGGTGTGTTAGCCTCTAGCGCCACCGCGGCAGCGGACAGCTCAGCGAGCAGACATCAACATTCGAAAATTACTCGGTGGTAGGTTTAGTGGATTGAGAATGTATTTCTACCTAAAAATAATGACACCAGCAAAGCTAGCCTACTAGTACTTAGTTTCTTTGTTTGTTTTCCTTGATGACAGCATCGCGCGTGGACGGCTGGACCGCTTTCGCTGATTCTCTGTTTGTTGTGATTGATATTGTCAGGAGTTTATTATGAAAGAAAAAAATAAGAAAATTACAAAATTTAAGACTACTTAACACAATATACGACAATATAAACTTTTTAATGTTTTAGAATAATAAACACTTTGTTTTTGAAATATTTCTTTTATTAATTACACCAATTCGATTGAAATATTCATAGTTAAGACAGGACTACGTCTGTCGGGTCAGCTAGTTTACGATAAAATTGCAAGATCTCAAGACGAACAACAGATGGAATAGAAAAGTGAATAAAGACTACACCTTGACAAGCGGATAATAGAGCGCCTTCCATGTAAGCCTAGGGCATTAGTTCACCCATTATTCATACATTCATCAGCCAAGCATATGTGTGTGTGTGTGTTTGTGTGTGTGTATGCGTGTGTGCGTGTGCTGATAGGTGAGTCGGCTAATAGAATGATTATTCTAGGTTTTAAATCACTTATTGTAATTAACATTATGTTAGTTCCATATCTTGAGTATATTTTATTTGGCACATTTGTCTCGACAAAATATGCTCGAGAAATTGTTGTGTTTTAGATATTTAGAAAGGATATTAAGAAATAACCTTTGTTGATGAAACAGTTTCCTTAGGGGCGCTGAGGTGTGGGTTCGTGAACCAAACATCAAAAGCGTTAAGGCGGCATGCACAGCCGCGTGCTCCGGCTTTGTTAGGCTCAAAGCTCGAGTCTCTTTGTGCTTTTTAGTGCTTTAGTGCTTATTAATTACTTTATGTGGAAACGTACTATTTGAGGCTCCCTTGAAACATTGTACCAAACAAGTAGAAATATTTTTAGAGAAATGTTATACGTGTGTGGGGAGTTGCGTCCCGTGAGCTACCTGACTTATCACTGAGATCATTGTCTATCTTTTAATTCCACATTACAATATTGTTGCGGCGGCATCTAAGCGGTTCACATATTACTATATACCTAGGTAAATGTCGGAAGAAAAATAAATTGTATCACGATAACATTTTTTTTTTTTTTTCCAGAAAGCATATTTGACTATTACTTTGAGGTCACTCTGCCTTTTTACTTACACCCGCACCGACTGCGACTAATATCAACTAATCCTTAACGTCTTCACAAGTTATAAGTAAAATATAAATAACAATTATAATTATATGCTCAAATAATATACGCTATGTGTATGTGTAGTACCATCATCCATCTCTCTCAGTTTCGTCTCGCCTACACAGTCTTTTGTCTTACTCATTTTGCCTTTAATTTTTATTATCGTAATAAAAAAAATACTAGTCTAAAGCTAAAGTAGCTCTGCTAAGTAACCTAGCTAAAAGTTAAGCATTTCAATATAAGTAATTTAGTATTTAGAAGTAAGAATATAGAGCCGCGGACGCAGCTCACTTGGCAGCCTTGCCTATTTAGTGCATTAAGCTTTTAACACATGTCTAATTCAGAGCCAGCACGCTACTGGAATTGAACCCTTTCGTTCCCAACAACCTGAAATGTACTTTAAAATTAAGGCTTAAAGTTTATCTTTGTGGAAGGCACAGTCCAAGATGAGATCGTTTGAAAGTTTTTAAGCGTGAAAGCCTGAGTGTCGGTACAGGCGCGAAGTTACGTACTCTCATTTATTATTGAGCAGATTACCTCTGGTGTTAGGAAGGGGTGAAGTTTTCAGAGTCGTGTGTGGCGAAGCCTCAAACTGGCTGAGAATAAGGTGGCGATTCGTATGAACTCTTAGCAACAGCGGTCGGAAACACTCCAAACTCGACTCAAATTTTTATTAGAATAGAATACGTCTTTGTTCTTCTATAATGTACAACGCTGCAAGGACCGTGTAAGGCGCCTCGCGTATTCATGGTGCATTTTGGCGCATACATAACTTTTGGTGTTTGTAATGTCGCGGTACTCCAAGTGTGTCAGTTACGTGTGGCAGCTGTAAAGTGTATGTGTCTATACACGTATGCAACCACTATAATAATTACTAAATATAAATAATATAACTAAAAGTTGTAAGTTTATAATTTAGGCGGTTCGGTTCGGTCAAATAAAACAACTGAACCCTCGTGTAGGAGTGCTCGTGAGTGTGTGTGTGTGTCACAGCCAATTTGCTCGGACTCTACGGAGCCTATTCAGTTGAAATGTAATACACATAGGAACTGCCATAACCCCAATGCGGACGTGTAACGTAAGTAAACGGACGTGTAGTTTACTAGGCGGTAGGCCCGGGGAAGTACCACCGCCACACCCATATCTACTGTAAAGCAATTTATTGCGTTTCGGAAAGAGGGTGTGGTTGCCGGAGTTAGGCTTTTTCAATTTAAGTACTCTTAATTATATGCGTAGTACACATGCTATAAGTACGAGTAACACCACTTTGTAACAAAATGAACTTGAACTTGTGTAACTTGATCTTGTACTTTGTTTGTATTCATAAAATTGTTTAGGACTTTTCACGGACACTTTCGAATTTGACATAAACACAGAAAATATGTAGTTCTTTACTTATAGAAAATAAGTCTACTACTGATACACACTAATTATAATAAAGAATCTTAAGAAATAAGGAATCTCAAACTATAATAATGTTTCAACAACAATTTGTAAACAAATAAATCTTGTATTATTTGTGTACGTTAAAGGAACGATTAAGAAACCATGAAAGTTCCTGTCTGGTTCCCTCACATAAAAACACCGGCGTCCCGTAGCAGCTCTCCGCCCACATCTCATCCGGTATTCATGACGCGAACACAAATGTCGCTAACTACACCAATTACAGCGACGAGCAGCTCCTACAATAAAGCGGGCTTATAGTTTACTAGAACTGTGGAAAGGTTTCACATCAACTACACTCAGGCAGGTACGAACATGTATGAACTGTACGAGAATAAGTCAATAATGCTCTACCATTTATAGCAGGGGTGCTCTGCTTGCCATTGTTAGTCTTAGG
Source organism: Tiana niger (assembly GCA_018249895.1). NCBI lineage: Eukaryota > Metazoa > Arthropoda > Insecta > Lepidoptera > Hesperiidae > Tiana > Tiana niger. The sequence continues at coordinate 12,713 of DWNH01000578.1, forward strand.
TTGGCCATGGGAACCCTTTCTTATGCTGAAGACGCTGGGGAAATTTTCCATCCCCTCGAAGCTATTGGCTTGCTCAATAACAGCTTGAAGGACAAGCAATGATTTAGTAATAGGCTATTTTCGGAGATATCTACAAAAAAATATAAAGACATTTTTTAAAACTGTTTAAAAACACTTTTCTCGTAAACTCAAAGTACTTCGCGGATAGCTGTTCGAAGTTACTAAAAGCGTGATAATGTTGCGACTAATTTGCTATTGACTGCGCTAATCGAACTTGCTAGAAATACATTCAGTTCAATTTGTTAAAGTTTGTAGGGCGCCGAATCAATATGGAAATAGCTTTAATGGAACTCCGACAGTTCGTTCCACTAGAAGACATGTCTCTGACTTTAAACGCTGGAACAGAATATTCTAAGTAGCTCGAAGGCTGAGGAGCGGCCAGAGCGACATTAAAGCAAGTCCTGCAAAATGCAGAGCGTCGTAAAAGTAAAATTGCGAGCGACCGCGATGAATTCGTTACATATTTGATGTTCGCACAAAAACGGGCGAGGGTATTTGTCAGTGGTTTGACAAACACCGGCTCAGGTGCGGCTGGAGTATTCCAATCACGAAATGGAAATTACTGCCGCTACCCCATACCAAGTGTCTGGCAGTCGTAGTGTAACCAACTCATTACGGACACGTCGCCACTCGCCGGGCGCCAGCGCCTGTGCCTGGCGGTACTAAACTCCTCGTGTCGTATGTTTCCAACTCCGCCGAACTTTAACAAATCTCCGATGACGAAACAAATCGAACACAACAATACCTATTTTCGATTTAGATTGTTCGTGTTGTTTTTGCGCCTCTGATTGACGACTCAGACAAGTTGGGATTACTCCGCTGAACTTGTTACGATGTTTTAAGCATTCCTATTCTATTTTATCTCCCCGAGTTTTTCCTTGCAACTATTCCGAGGCTACGTCTGTAATGTGCTGCCGCAGTTGCTAGTTTTAAAATTGACTTTGTGAATGTGAAGGTGACTTTTAGTGGAACTCAATCCGTTTGACGTCTTAGACTTGTTAGTTCTTCTTTTACACTTGAATTTAATTTGTGTTATTTATAAACTTTATGATAGGTGATAATATTGGATTCAAAGGGAGCAGGACCGGAGTGGTGGCAACTAGAGGAGGCCTCAGTCCAGCAGTGGCCGTCCAAGGGCTGATAGATGGAAAGATAAATAATACTGGCTAAGCTAAACAATATACCTACATATGTAACACCTGGTTTCCAACAACAAAACAACTTAAGTTCTTTAATTTATTATAAACATTATATCACTTAAACAGTAAACAAATACAAGTTTCAGAGTTTCTGCACAAAAGAAGATATCGGAACTTTCTCAAACAATGTGTATCATCTCCACGTGCATGTGTATATGAATTTTCCGTGGATACGGAAGTTCAATTAAACGTGCAGTTGGTATTATTGTTTAAAGTTGTAAAGAGCAGCGAGTGCCTACGACAGCGCCACCTATTGTGCACTTGAGGACCGTGTATACGGCGAAGATATTCCGGGGTTAAGGGAAGAGAAATAGGAGAGTCGACGGACTAGTACTGGATTCTAT
>DWNH01000579.1:0-14306 GCA_018249895.1 Tiana niger
TTGTTATCTATATAAGTATGTATTTACAAAAAAAAAGTATTTAAGTATGTTTATCAGTTGTCTGGTTACCATAGCAGAGGCCTAGTTGCCTAATTTGGGATCAGATGACCGTGTGTGAATTGTCCCAAGATATTTATAATTTATTTTATAATTATCATACCCACTGACTTGTATATAATAGCTTATAACGTGGGACGACGGTATCGAAATTTATTTTTTCTGAAATACAGCAATGATTTATTTACAGTAGAAATGGGCGTGGCGGTGATACTTCCTTAAAAGCAGTAACCATAGTCCTCTAGCCTAGTATAGAGAATAACTTAATACTATTAAATTCAGCTTAACAATACGCTGGTTTTCACACAGTGTTAGTAAATATAGAATTCTGTATTTAGGGCGGTGACACACGGAGCGTGACGAACAGGTGCGTATGGCGTTTCCACCACAGAAAAGAAATGAATTAGAAATAACAATTTTACAGGTGACAATTAAAAACACCGTTTTCACAAGAAAAATTGTAACAATAATTACAAAAGTGATACTAATGCATCACTTGTAAATGTTTCAAGGGCAGGTCCCTTGAAACAAGTCCACTGCCACATCAGTTGGCTTATTCGAGCTATGGAAAGTATAATAAGTTGTAAATATAACACCGGCCACTTCTCTTTCATATCAACTCTATAGTTTTCACATTATCTGGCGGTGGCTACACTAGCCAATCATTTTTTACATCTCATAGCTCGTAATGAGACACTAGTGACGAGAAATTGAATATTTCTCTTTTGATTTGCATAATTTTTGCGACAGACCGTGAGACTGTAGTCGTTCTGAATATAATTAATTGAAGTTTTTATTGCGGTGATACATGCAATGATAGCCGTGACTGTATTCAAGAACAGATAGATATGTCAACATTGCATGGTTACGAGTTAAAAATAACTTTTATACAGCCTTATATTATCTACTGATTGACAACGGGACATGTATTACTTTAATAAAAAACATTATGTAAGTATTACATTTGTCCCTGAAGCTCGGGGCTAGAATAGAGCTACGGTATCTGCCTGTCGTAAGAGGCGACTAAAAAGGGGCTTTCGGGATTGAAGATGGCGGAAATGAGTGCCGTTTTAGATTTAACCGAATTATATTATAAAAAAAAAAAAAAAAAAAAAAAATCAATTATTTCAGGCTATTGAGGCCCATAGTGTTAGTAACAAAATTATATGCGACAGCATTTCGTAATCAAATTATTGAATATTGGCTCCAGCTTGTGGTTCTTCAAGGGCAACCAACTTCAGGGTCCCTTCAGTGATCACAAGGTTCAGGAGGTCACCTCTTGTCAGAACTGTACGTACGCACGCGATCCGCGAATTAGACTCGTCTGCAGTTAGGGTTAAGTGGCTTAAAACATCCAATTTGTCGTCCGAAAAAGATTTTTGCTTTGTAACTGAAAATTTTACTATCAAGGCCAATAAGGGTCATATTACGATTTTAGATCTAATCACTAAAATCTTCTATATATATAAAAATGAATGTTTGTCTGTATGTCCTTGATAGAATCGTAAACTATGCATTTGGTCATGTGATGATCTTTAGCAAAGTCGTTGTGTATGAGCCCACGAAGGTTTCCGAGTTGGTACGACCAATTTTCAACATATGGCGCCACTGTCATTGCAATGAATTGCCGTGACAGTTCATGAAGAGTGAATGAATGCAGTGTGCTTAACTTGCGACGTTATTTACTCTTATTCAGTATGAATTCTTATCCAAATTTTTAAATTGCACCCGGGCGAGGCCGGGGCGGGTCGCTAGTACTAAAAAAAAGAATGGGAAAGTACGTATAGAGCGCAAAGGCATGGGCTGGGTTTTTGTTATACTCGTATACCTATACATACGTTGTTGATTTTTAATTATATGTGTTGGTCATTATAAACAGCAAATTGATGTCCCACTCAGCTACGATTGTTGCTGCAAGCACTAGTCTCTCATCAAAAAATGAGAAAGGAGTTATGACGCTAGCCAGTGTGGGTTGCTAAAATTACCCTACATTTAACTTTGCATCAATATAACTCTAATAAATCACGATGATACAATCCCCAACTACTTAATAAATAATATTTCAAATAAAAACAAAAGCTATTATGCTATTCTTTAATGTTTCTTAAAAGTAATTAGCGATAGAAAATTATAAGTTCTTACAGAGCTTTTATCCAACAATGTGAGTGATATCACATATCGTATCATTAACATCACGCGAACAGCGTGCGATAATTGGCGGCAATTTAAAACGATTAGCGGTTAAGATTGGAAGTTGCAAGCCACTTTGATTAATGAAACAATTGATATATGCACTATACTAAATCACTTGGCTATAACTAATAGCCAAGTATACATTTTTATTGTGTTACGAAAGAAGGGTTTGGTTGCCCGGGTTCACTATCCGGGCATTTTAGTCCTCAGAAATGATAACGCATCTGTTTCCGATTTCAGGTAGGACTAAGGTACTGCCTAAACTTGCATATGGATGTCAATGGGTTGCCGTGATCACTTAACACCAGGAAGCCTGCATGCTCCTTTTTTACATTCAATAAAAAAATGAAACAATTGATATATGCACTATAATATATCACTTTGCTATAACTATAGCCCAGTATAAATTTGTAAAATACGAAGATAAAGAGAAAATAATTTAATTGCACAATATTTTGGTTAGTACAAACTTGATTGAACAATAATTCAAGTCATTTTTGGGGTGGGACTAGTTTGTAATAAAAACTAGATTAAAAATAATTTCAAATTAGAGGGATTTTGTCTCTCTCACAACTCTACGAGTCGATAAAAGTCAATAAAAGAAAGGATTCGTTTTATTTTGGGTGCGTTATTTTGGGTTTCACTTTTCACCATTTAAAGTAGAGTAGTATAGTCCAACAGTGGGATTGTACCGGTCTGTTTGTTTAAAACGGTTCGTTTTACTTTATATCCGCGTCAGTTTCGCAAGTTTGATTTGCATATTTTCACCTCGTCTATGATAAAACTCGTAACGAATTGTCAATAAGTATTGTCTGCAAGTTTTTGTTCATTACTCTATGACCAGGTTTCCTGTCATTGTATTTTTTTCAAAATAACTAAGAATGTTGTCTAACTAAGAATGTCGATTATTCAGTATTGTATAAATAAGTTTAAGCGAGTTTAAATTCTATTTAAGTTTATCGAATCTTTTTTTAAAAGAATAACCGGTCTTTTTATCCTTACACTAGCGAAGTATTAGATTACATTTTTTCATTTCCACGCATTTTTAAAAATTAAATAGTAGGTGTTACCTGTTAGATCTATTTGTTAACATACTTAAAATAAGATGAAAACTTATAGACAAACCTTTGTCTCGCACACAGCGGTTAAACTGAGTTCAAATTTAAAAAATATTATGATTTATTATCGTATATCGATTTATTAGCGTTAAAAATTATCACGAAACATTGGTATAATATGTAGCAATTCAGTTCAATCCGTTTTGAAATGCCAAATTTGGGTTAAAGCAATATCATTACGGAAAAACCAAACCATGGTCAGACATAAGTAAGCGCAAGGACATCAATAACTAATTAACTTCAACAGGTCGATTAACACTATACTCATTAACAATTAATCAATTTAAGTGGCGGTTTAAGGCGGCCGTCCGCCCCTCGCCGGAGGCTGCTCTGAATTACTGCTAACAGCGCACTGGTTATTATTAGAATATAATAAACTAGAATTATTGAGAAAATAAATTTCTAGTTATCCGCTACTACGAGTAGCTCGGATTTCTAATAGTTGTATTCGCTTAAACAGCTTTTTATGGCGTGACGTAGCTTACGGGATTATGCGTGCCGTACATGGAGTTTAGAGAATGTTAGATGTCAAGCGTTTTAAGAAATATTTTGCAGTTTTTCAAAAGAAATGAGGTGGTTGCGGGGAATACCTTACATATTGAGGTCTTTAGGCATCGTATTTGTGTTCACGAATATTTAGTCAATCACGGTACAAAGCTATGCGGCTATAAGCTGTGACGTAAGTATCTACTACCACGTATACCTTAGCCCAATGTAAATGTAGGTAGGTACATTGTTTTTTCTCAATACTCAACTTTATTTTCTTTTTTGTGACAACAATTTTTATTACAGCAACACTTTTGTCTGTCCCTGGTCGTCTTTACGTACGTTTATGTATATATAGTTATCTGGAGTCAATACCTAATATCTAATGTAAAATATATCTCAAACTTAACTACATGATCAATTGATAAAAGGTTGACCGAAGAAAGCCTTGATTGCAGCTCAAAATCGCTAATTAGATCCTTAAGAGCCCAAGCCCAAGTAAGTGAAAAAATAACAATTTCTCTAGCATTGAACGTTACTGAAAACTCACTGAAAACGAATGACCCGTCGAGAATTTAGTACGGTAATTTATTTCGCGACATCAAAGGGGAAAACTCCCTTATGGACCCTTAGCGAGCAAATCTAATTTTTGTGTAGACTTTTATTGAATTTTGCTCGCCGAGACTGGATAACTAAGTTATTTGATGTAACATTTTTAACTACGACCTTGTTATTGAATAATCTGTTTCTTCTTTTAAATATTGAACGCAGTTTAATTTGACAAAAAAAGCAACTGAAATAGTTTGCTTTGAAGGTAAATTGATTATGTATTAGGTAAGTATGTATCTATATTTTATTTATTGGGATTAATATTTGTTCCAGTGTTGGATGAATGAAATATTGAATTATGGACGTGGCAATAAACATATAAATAATGGCATATTTGACACGGTGGGAATTATGATGCAAGGAGTCTTATAATTGATGCAAAGTAATTGGTCCTAATGGATGCAGTAAAAGTCAATTTTCAGCCTTTTTCTATCACTTTTGCGTACTTGTAGTCTAACTATGTTTATATTTTAATTTTATACAGCGTTGAAAAAGATTTTGTTAAAAACTGGCAATACATAAACATGCCGTAAAAATTGCTCGTAATGTAGTAAATTAAAGATTGCTTATTTAAAAAAAAAAATATTTTATGCTTGAAATTGTTTGCGATTAGAATAGCCGTTGGTTGAAATGGCTTTTATATTAATTTCTCGATCTCGATCACGATTATGAGCATGACTCGGTTGATACGACTTGATCCTAGTGAAATACATTAGAGCTTGGAAAAGCGGAACTTTCTCAATAGCAAGTTCCTTGTGTGTGACTGTGTGGTGCATGGTTTTCTGTGGGTGTGTGTGTGTATAGGTGTTCAGGATCAGTGGCCGGCGCGCGCGCACCTGCCGCGGTTCCCACGCCTCGCCTCCCGCGCCCCCCACCCCGTGACGTCACATCCACACAAACAACGGTCCGCGAAGCCGAACTCGTTTTTTATTGCCCCATTACGCAAAGAAATGTACTGCGATTGAATAATTTGATGTGCTCTATTTTTAAAAGAACCGACACAATAAGTAGATATATAGCAATCTGACTATATAGCCAATTAAGTGCTGGTCCATACCTATCTAATTACCTACTATGCGACGACTACATCTAAATGAAAAGTCTCATAGACGAACTCCTCCAAAAAGTCATACTTTTGTAAGGTATAATCTATAATTTACTTTCTACTAAAATGTAGGTTCACTATCCCAAAAAAAACCAATTATATTATTTTACTAATCATGTGTTTTAGTAACTTTTTGTAGTATCTTCTCTAATAAGTAATAATTGTCATCAAATAAAAAATTAGAAAGCACTTATTAGATACAAATAAAAAACAGATTAATGGTTTGAAAATATAGCGCCATCTACCTTACATCAACAAAGTTACGAGGCAGTTAAGCGCCCTCTAGTGGCTCGAGTAATAACTATTAGGTGTCAAGCGAATGTAATAGTTCTTTAAAGCTAGTAACAGATGGCGCACTCTGTACTTGGGTAAAAATTAAGCAGTATTATTAAAACTACATTCGTACATTTACATTTCAGTATTAATGTAGTACGAAATAGAGTTAATAAAAATAAAAACTTAAGGTATGTTTTAATTTAATTATTTTTCAATCATTTACATGTTTCTGTGAAGTAAGCTATGCATTCGTAAAATCTCTTAAGTTAACAAAAACAAGTCTCGAATTTGAGAATACTGAGATTATGATTTCAAAGTTTTAAATTCAACGACAAAGTCTAGGCACATCTTTATCTATTACGTAATGTTTGTCTGTCTTAAGTTTAATAAAAATATATATAATAAGGTAAATAACAATCAAGTAAATAATTAAAATTAGGCTAATACGGAATATAATAGAAACCCCAAATGTCCGTATTAAACTTTACGTGAAAGTTATAGTGACGAGGACCATCACAATTAGGTAATTAAAAAATAAAATTAGTTCAGTCTATTAATATCGGAGAGTGTATTACTTGTACATTTGTGCAGTGATCCGCCGCGGCAAGTTGGCAGGCTTTCAAACGTCTTTGGTATATCATAACGAGAGACCAACAGATTTATTGCCCCAATAAATCATATTTAGGGCACACACTTCAGGATAATGTGCGAATTTATTGAAGACCCACACCAGTAAACTTAACGCTAGGTTTTGAAGATATTGGTATTGATCAACACTAATTTAACTTTCATCTTTTAATTAATAATTACTCTATATGTGTAATAAATTAAAAGTAAAAAGAAAATATCTTTAAAAACAAGGTTTTATGTAAATGCTCTAAAAGACAATAAAGTTAAGTTAAATCAAACCCATCAAACATTACACAATTTTTATTTTTATGTAAAAGCTTGTCGGGAGATTTCCCTGTTTTATAAAGACATATAATTTTTTCTTAGTTTTACTATATACATATATTTATTGAATAAAAGCAAACGAGCGTGCAGCCGCCTAGTATGAAGTGGTCAGTTTAACCCATGGACATTCACTTGTAACTTAATGCAGTACCGGATATCACATACATACAGAACACAATAAATGCGTTGCTATTTTGACTAAGTTGGTCGCCGCGTATTTAATGAACTCAGCTACTACCTCCCTCCGAAACACTATAAATTGCTTTACGGTAGAATTGGGTGTGGCAGTGGTACTTCCCCGCGCGGCGGCATACCACCTATAAATATAATATAATATCTATAAGTATGTCTATATTACTGCTAACTTAATCATAACTTGATGTTTACAATCTTGGCCTATTTATTTGTTTCAATTTTGGTGCAGTTTCCGATAGAACAGGTATTTTCATTCACATAATTATTTATACCGACATATCGTTATAATGACACTTTTATAACAAGATTATAAACAATAATTTATTGTTTTACAATCACTAATGATACGATCTTAATATTGTATGGATATAGTCTGTGTAATAAAGCTGCACTCTATCTTTGCTAATAACTTTATAACACAATATTTTATCTAAATGCCGATATCGTTTGCGGTAATTAAAATGACAGTTGCGTCTATGAAATATTGTTGCAAATTATAACACAAAATTTTAAAATGTCGTTTTTCAAGACAACACCATAAAATAAGCCATAAATTTGATAACTTGTTGCAAAAAAAAAAACTAAATAGTCATTTCCCGAGCCACATCACATAATAAGGAACGTGCTTCAACTCGTTAATTTGCTAAAAACATGCAAACTGCGCCAAGCAAAGAAGTCTGTTTTTTGTAGGAGCTTTGATTGTTTCAGGAACCTTTCATGTGTACCTTGTTTTTTACAAGCTCCTTACCTAATAAGTTTTATTTATAATTACCAAATTTAAAATAATATATTTTAAATATAAAATCATATTCATAAGTTTAAGAGCGGTATGTTCGCCGCCCGCGGAAGTACCATAGCCACGCCCAATAGTACCGTAAAATAATTTATAGGGTTTCGGAAGATGAACGTAGTTGCCGGAGTCCACTAAATACGAAGTTACCTTATCAACTAGTCCTTATCAACACATATATTTACGATTTCAGGTAGGACTAAGCTCCTAACTGACTGAGGTTGCATATGGATGTCAATTCATAATTATTTATTGCATTAAATATGGTATACAACATGTTACAATTATGATAATGATTTGCACATTTGGCCTATTTTGGCATGCAATGTTATGTATGTCCATGGGTTGCTGTGATTACTTACACACCAGGTACTTTTATTCAATTAAAAAAAAGAAATGCGTTCGGAAATTTACTTTTTCATACCGTAACTTTGATATATATGTATATATGTATCTCCACATATGGTTCACACTGAACAATCAACCGTAATTGACATTAATTTGGCTTTGGGTGTCATCGCGCACTCGAATCGAGACAGTAAACATAAATGAGATGTAAATTTAGCAAAAGCAGAGTAAATTATATGCCTTAGGCATATTCACAATTGAAAGAGATTTAAATACAATTGGGTTCATTCCGGGTTTGCTTGAGTTCGAAAACCCTTTCTTTGTCACGTGTTAGCGACCCTTCTTAAGTCTGGTATAATTCGTGGCTAACAAATTTAAATGGCAATTTTGAAAGTCATGTAAATAAATGTGCTTAGTATAGATAGTATTAGTAGTTTCAGAATTTATTTATTGTCTGTTTTTAAAAAGGTTTGTCGAGACAAACCTTCTTAAATACAGATTAATAGAAATTTTAAAATAGAGATTTTGTTATGCATTTAATATTTCGTTAAATTTAACATGTCAAATGTTTTTTTTATACAATATGTGTCTAAAACATTATATTTTCATAAACTCGATAGAAATGTATTCATACTAATATTTTATCCCTAGAAACGAAAGCCTATCAAGTAGGCTTTTTATTTTCTTTGTCCATGACTAACAATATAAATGTGAACGGAGTTACATAAAAAATGAATTCGTTATCTATATACATAAAAATGTAGTAGAAGGTGGCATTAGTATGCAAACTATACGGTAGCTTCTGCTGAGAGGTGACGACGAGGCCATTTAGATGCGCGTGCGCATCGCTCGACGCACCATGCATTACCAAATAGCATTTGGGGTCGATAATATTATTCTCGATCTCAAATTAATAAATATTTCAGTATAAAATAATAATACCTGGCGTACACTTCAATAGGCACAATATTTACGTGTAAGAAATGTTAAGAAACAATCTATTTTAATTTTGTAGCCAAAATTTACAACTACAGATATAAGTATTCACATTGCATTGCATTCACATGCCTGTTGTGCATTACCAATGGTATTTAGACTGTGATAACAGTTTTACTATCGATGACTAGCGTTCATTTCTCAGGCTTGTAAATTATGCTTTGTCTAATTCCTTTAACATTAGTTTAATGAACAAAGATACTCAACTAGATCGAGGATACGGAGAAATAAAACGAAGCTAAAAAAAGAGTTACGAAGTAAACCCACATTCGTAGCTTGTAGATGTAGAGTTCAAAAGCGCAGTGAACTTTAAATGTCAATAGACGAAACTCCTTAATACTGTTATAGATGTACGGAAACCGTCTATTTCTAGAAACTAATGTAACACCTACCTACGGTTTGCAAATGGATTTATAAAACTTAAAACCGTAATGCATATACCGTAATGTATACTTTTAAAAAGCTCCCACTAATCGCGTTATATCTGCGTAATTGTTATTCCATTAGGAACATAAATAGGGATTCGTTAGAGTTTCAATGTAGTAATTTATCTGTTTGCGTTGGCAGCGGTCAGTATCGCGATTAATAAAACAACATGTCCGCCGACTAGTCCGCCCTCGGTACCAGGCAAACATACGTCTATGGAGCTTTCGCGTCAAAGAAAAGTAGAGTGGAGAGGTTCAACATCACTTGTACACTACTTATAAAGGTAAAAGTTTGTATTGTGGATTTTGATGGAAATAAAAATAACGATATGGGAATTTAAGATACGGAAATTGATAATTAATTTGTAATGCAATAACATAACAGTTTTGTCATCCTTATATATTATAGCCTATGGCGATTAACATACAAAAACGCGTTATGAAGATAGTTGTGTTCAGAAATGAAAGATATTAGTTATGGTCAGCTTATGGTTGGTTATCTTTAAAAAAGCTGGACATACTCGACGAGATATTCCGCATCGTTGCAGCAGCGTCGCGGCAGCTACAGCGGCAGTTTTTTATTTTAAAATATGTTTTTAAAAGGACGGGTACATACATAAATGGAGGACATGTCATCTAAATCTTGTACGTTATTAATGGAAGAAGAAGCCAAAAGAAGTAATGAAGGTGTTACAATATATTATTAGCAATAATTTTTTTATTGAATAGAAGTAGCAAACGATCATGCCACCTGGTGTTAAGTGCTCACTGTAACCCATGTAGATCCACTTGCAACTTGAGGCAGTACTTTAGCAGAGAATGCATGTAGATGCGATGCTACTTTAGAGGCCTAAGATGGTCGAATCGTAATTAGTCCGGCAACCACATCTTTCTTCCGAAACACAATAAATTACTTTACGGAAGATTTGAGTGTGACAGAGGTACTTCCCCGGGCGACGGCTACCCACTCTTGAACACAATATGCCTCTTACTGAACTACTGTTTCAGTAACTTTTCTCTGGATGGGCCACCGCCATTCACGATCGTTATGAATGAAGCGTGCTTGTGTGTGTGCGTGTTGTACCAAGAGCGCGCTGTGGCTGTTCCGAACACGTGTTTATTTGAGTCAACATGGTAGGCCGTTCATGAGAATTTTCTTGTGTCAACATCTGAACTTGCTTAGACAGAAATAGCTTGCAGCTTTGTTTTCGCCAAGCAATAATATAAATGGCCGCCTACCACTTGTAATGGATGGCTTGGCGCTTGGATACTGTACCTCTGTTGTTCGTGTTTTATGAGTCAAGTTGAAATACAGGTTTCCGAGCGCCGGTTTAAGGATTTCATCAAGTACAGTTTTTCAGACAATTTTCGGTTTTGCTGTACGCAATATTTTTAAATTATAGTATTTCTAAATATAAAATTATTTTAACACTCTGGTTACTGAAAAGAAATTTATATTTCGCTAAAGTAATCTGCAAAAGAAAGTTAAGTAATACAGTGTTTTGTTTTAACTAGATCTGAATATTTTTTTTCCATAGCAACACAAACTTAGAAATAAATTTTATCATATGTCAACATTGATTATAGTATGTAATTAAACGTTCACCAGATGATAAGCAAATGTCTTACGGACTCCACATGTGTCAAGCCTACATAAAACACGGGATTTCACGGTAATGCTACATTTTGAACTTTATGCAAGAATTATAGAGATCAAATTTGATTATTGGTATAAAACCAGGTGTTACAAGACACTTACTTTCCACTTGACAGAGCATAAAAAACTGCTTAACACGTTTAACTTAAATATAATGTTACATAGACGCATTGAAGTTTAATTATCTATTAGATATAGAGATACATAGTACTTACGTTAAATTTAATGCTTGATTTCCTTACCATTTGGTACAGGTTGAGTTAAAATTGCATTTAATCATAGTTCCATAAATATTTCATAATTAATAATAAATATACTTTAAAGTTTATTATGTATTAGAATTTATGTCTTTAAAGACACTACCTCCTTTTTTTATCAACATAAGTTACAATTATACAACGGTAATAAATAAATTACTAGAAAATATTATAAGCGTCCTTATAGATGATTGTGTGCATTGTAACCGAGCAGAAACCTCAAAGTAAAACCACCCTTTTCCTTAAGCAATAAGTTGTATTGACTTTGTACTTAAACTTATCCGAAAAACATACAGGCTGTTTATAAAAATCAATTTATTATTATAAAAAAATAGTAATAATACAGGATATTTTCTAAAACTCGTCTACACAATAACAACTGGTTATTATTCTGTTATAAATATAATCCGATGTTAAGTTAATTATTATTAGTTATAGAGATTTCCGTTCTAAAGTTTTATTAAACTATTCTAAATACACAGCAATAATCAATAACATACTTAATTGTTTATAAATGAAAGCAACTCAGGCTCGCTGAAACGTTGTAACGGTAAACACGAGAAGCATGCAGTTTTGGCAACATCCTGTGAATGGTTCAACATGGCTGAGGAAGTGGACACCGCAACATCCTTCGGTCATCGGACACCGGGTGGTAAAAAACTGTTCCACATATTCACACCAAGTTTTCATCTTTTGTGGAACTTATTACGTATGGTCAAAAAAGGTATGGCAACTTTGCCTGCGTGAAATTTTAAACGGTTAATCCTATTAATTTTGTAATGTTTTTTACTCAATCACGCAAGACGGCTGGACCGATTTAGATGAAATTTGATTTACAGGTGGGTCATAACCAGGATTAACACATAAAATTAAAATCAATATCAATACCACCGCCACACTTAATTCTACCGTAAAACAATTTATTGTGTTTCGGAAGGAGGGTGTGGTTGTCGGAGTTCACTAAATACGAGGCGACCATCTTAGTCCTTGGAAGTAGCAACGCATCTATTTGCGATCTCAGGTAGCACTAAGTTGCAAGTGGACGTCCATGGATTGCAATGACCATTTAACACCAAGTGGCTTTCATGCTTGATTGCGACTTTTATTCAATAACAAAAAAAAATCTTTTCATTCCAATTAATGTAATGGCTAGATCGAATACCTCGCGAATACAAATCTATACAATGAAAGTGGTGAACTTTCTAATGACGACGACGTCTAATGTTGGCTAATGGGGCTATTAGAGTAAGCAGCTAAGGGCTATAACTGAAAACCGTTTAAGATTATTAAGTTCTAATATAACCTCTATAGAAGGTTCTAGTGCCTTCTACAATAAAAAAAAATTAAGGCAAAATAAGTTCAATGCCTTATAAATAGACTTCCTATTTGACGCGTGTCAAAATGCAATTTCCGCCAAAATAGCTAAGAAAAAGAAGATATTTAGTGATTAACTTGGCTGTCCTATTGGACTAGAGGCTAGCGAACCTGACTGCTAACCGAAAGGTTGTGGGTTCTATCCCCACCCAAAACAAATGTTCGTGTAATAAGCACGAATATTTGTTCTGTGTCTGGGTTTATTGTTATCTATATTAGTATGTATTTAAAATATCAATTGTCTGGTTACCGTAGCACAGGCTCTGCCTAATTTGGGATCAGATAACCGTGTGTGAGTTGTGAAAAGATATTTATTTATTTTAGAAGATATTACAGTGAAATAGAATGGAAAATTTTAACTGAGTATTGTACATATTCTATCTTTTCATGTCAGTCATATTATTATAGCAGTCTATAAATAGTGAATAAGTAGTAAGATCAACAGTTAGCAATTTTTAAGTTCTGAAGTATGTATTTTTAGATACAAAAAATATTCCGAAGAAGATTATTTTTAACTCTGAACTGATCTCTTATTTAACGGCATTCCTAAGCAGTTTTTTGCGATATGAAACAGGTTTTTAAATCAAAGCGTTGATGTGATAAACCAAGATAAGATTGTGGGTATCATCATGTTAATATATACAGTGTCTTTGGTTCCTTTTTAATGGAATATGGAACGGCACAGAGGAATATTAGATTTGCAATGGTTCAAGTTTATATACAGGAATGCAGAAGTTCAATAGGTGCGTAAAGCGTGCCGAGGCGTTCTACATAACGTTCCCGGAAGACATTTTATTCGGAAGAATTATTTTTCAGACCGGTGATAGCCTGCGATCAGGGCAATGTCATCGCCACTTTTTTCTTTATAATAACCTGTACCGTTGTTAATTAATGTTTGGATCAGAAAGATTTAAAAGCAAACACTTTACAAACAGCAGTCATTATAGTCCCAGGAGTAGTACCGCAGCTAAAATATTAGTTATCCAAGTCACTATTATATAATATTTTAGGCTAGATGTCTGATAAGCGTTATTTTTCGTATAAGCGACGCTCGTTTACTATTAAATGTATGTATCTAATATAAAAGTAGTTCTTTCTGAAGTCACTAAAAGTAAAAACAGAACGACATACATATATTTAAACTAAATAACTTCATCGAGGGTGGAAGCAGTTGCAATCAGCAACAAGGTACAATAGTAATTAGCGCGCGCAATGCTCCGTATCCGAGCTGATGGTCCGCAGCAAGGTTATCTACACCATTCATTCGCTGCTCGCTGTTTCATTGAAATCTGGTATTATTATGCTTTCATTCAATTAAGACTAGAGTTTCTTTAGTCATTTAAGTATATTGCAAGCGGTAGAGCATGTTGTCAGGAGCAGTGAGATAGTGATAGCCTATGAGCAGTGATAACCTAGTGATTGAATTTCGGCTTACCATTCCGGTAGGTCCGGGTTCGATCCCCGCA
>DWNH01000580.1:0-14305 GCA_018249895.1 Tiana niger
GGGTTCTCCGCTGTATCTACGAAGTTCAAGGTCCAATATCATTGAAGTTAGCAAATTTATCTATGATATTCGGATAGGACACTCGGATAGAAAAAGAAATAACAATATCGGTCAATTCGTTAAAAACTTGTCGCTGAATCATAAAAAAGGGATACGGACCTATTATTTTTGACGTCGGTTAAAAACAAATGCCTATGAAACATAAGATTATACCAACATCACATTCAAGTGATCACGAATAATGCTCGCTTTAAATTAGTCCGACGAGTGCCGACTGCGCGCACATTTAGCTTGTAATAATCCCACCTTCTATTTAAATATAGTTTAGGAGATTAATTAAACCCAATCCAGCCGAGTGGACGCCGTGCACCACGCTCTGTCACAACCGTCAGTGGCAGCCGTCACACTGTTTTATTCTCGCACTAACGCCATCAATGGGAGACGCAATCGAATTTGCCAAATGACGTTTACTAAATTGGTGAAGAGTGATTGATTGAAACGCTCTGTGAGCATTTTATAACGAGAATAATTGAATCTGAATATTTAGGACGAATCGCCCGGAGGAATGCGTGATACCTGATATATGTATAATATCGTACATTCATAGTCGACGTGTCAATGGCATAATTTGATTAGTAGGTATATTCCAAAAAGGATTACAAGCAATTTTGCATTCGATAATTTTGATTGATCGTTTTAATCGGCTTAGTTTGGCTAATAGCTACATTATAGCTATTTTATTTACATATAGGTTTTGTGAATAGATGAAAGGCTATATCTACAGATGATTTCATATTTTAAGATGTCTTCTTACTGCCGTTAATTTTCCAAGTAGCAAGATCTTTGAGACTTGGTAGCAAAGTGACTTCTCTGTTACCGTTGTTTGTAAGTGTACACTTACTATCGCCCTATAAAAATATATGCAATCCGAAAGTTACAGCAAAATTAGTAAAATTACCTATATATTGTTTAATATTAAATGAAAATTTTTATATTCTTGTTTATTTACTTTATGTTGGGAGGCTTTAGTGCCAGGCACAATGTATTAGCTTAATTAGTAGTAAAGCGCGCAGCAAAAGCTTTAAAAATTCGTCAATAATTGAGTTACGGCGCTGTAGGTACAGCGGCCGAAACGTGCTCCTAATTGTCTTTACTAGTGGACGCATTTTGAGTTTCCTGAAACATATATTAAGCATTTAAAAATAGAAAAAAATTTATAACATCCACAGGTGTATAAGTACGGTACCTAACTCCTAAATTGATGCATTTGAGTAAATCCAATCAAGTGAAAAAAGTAAATATCTTCAAAGCAGGATCTCAAAAGTTGTTTCTTTCATAAGGTACAATTTTTTTACTTTTTTATTACATTTCCTTTTTTATTTTTACTTTACTTTTTATTTTTATTCAAACTTTTTTGAGAAGGTATCGACTTTTATAGGATTACGTATAATACGTGTAGCAGAAATAATGCGTTACTGTATAATATATAACATAAAAGATACTTGTGTTTTAAAGTCAAAGTTTTAAAGAAAGAGTTGGAACAAAAAGTTTTGGCAACACAAGCAAACATTCAGAATTTATTTGCATGCCAAAACTGTTTTAGTAGTTAACTCTATAAAATCTGTACATTTGTGTAGTTAGGTTCAAAATATTTCAGCTTTTAATTTTTAATATATTATCTGTTGTATATAAGCGATATATGCATATGCTTATAATGCACCTTATCATTCATCTGTAATGTTTTTGAAAACTTTCCATTTTAGGTAAGTTTCCGTCTTGGAGTAGGCTATATTACTGTTTCATGAACCATATAAATATTCCTTACTACCTTTAAGCAAAACTTACCCTTTAAAAACCCAGAAAGCAAGTGAATTATCTCAAATATCTCATAGTATAAACGCTAAACGCAATTTGAAGTGAGATATTTAGTTAGGTGTCCATGGTAGCGCTGTATAACCCGACGATAATTAGATACGGCGCGCTTTTACAGCGACTCTGAATGCCCTCCAAATTGCCGCCCTTCCGATCCTGTTTGCGCCACGATTCCCCTCTGGAGCTTCGTTTAGCCGTTTCATATTTTTTAGGTCAAAATATTGCTGCTCGCATACAAACTAGATTCAAGATTGACAAACAAACTAATAATTACAGTACAGTACAGATAAAAGTCAGTGAAATGTAGGTCCCTTATTTAATTTTACTTATTAAGTATCCTAAATGAAAATGTCCAACAGGTACTTGAACAGTTTGACCATGGAGCGTGGATTATGACCTAAAGTCTTCTCATATCTAAGAAAAGACTCGTGCTTAGCAACAATTCAATTTCAAATGTGAGATAAAGCAGGGATTAAATGCGCAGTCAAGATTCAAATTTCGCATTTACAGTTATAGTTGGGCAATTCATACTAAAATTGCTATGAAGCTCTTTGTCGAAATGCACCAAAAGACCTAAATATACCTTTGCAGAATTTCCGCTTTCGGACGGCTGTAACTAGAAAGCACAATTCGCATTGCGAATAGTTGATTAGGCTTCACCATTTAGCAAAAAGGAAGCCTTAGAGATGTATAGTGAGCATAAAGTACTAAGAATAATCAAGAGCAGCCTTATAACAAAGCTAGATTTTCGTTTCTTATACAAATAAATTCGACATTTATAGTTTTAGCCTAGGTACTTCACACCAAAAGCATTACTTTGGGGCGTATTAAAAGGTATTATGTTATCATCTACAAAGATAAAATTAGAAATAATATAATATAAAATTGAAATACTTAATATATAATATTTTTTCGTTTTCTCTGCAGCCAAATTCATCAAGGAAACAAATTCATTATTGAATCCAACAGTTGAATTACAAAGTATGTCATCGCGGCACGTTATCATAAAGCATTTCAAAGTAACTCTGAACATTTTAAACTTAAGTAACTCCGCATATCATCACCATTGCTTATTGATTAATACATTATAAAAAAAATTAATTTAGGTTTAAATAAAAAGAAGTATTTTATTATAATATTTATAATTTCTAGACCAATTCCAGGTAATTTTTTTACTTACACTTTTTATTACTGTACATTTTATAAAAAACAATGAGAGGGTTTTTAAAAAATAAAAATAAAAAGAAAACGTCTCTTAATAAAAACATCAACTTACCTACTTGTAAATCTAAAAATATATTTTCCTTTCCCTCTTTTAGACGAAACAATAAGCATCCCGAGTTTATTTAACCGCCATTGTTCTTCAAGTTAATAAAAGTGCGGTTGCGAAGAGAAGTGACTCGTAGTGGAAGGCTTGTCACGGAGCGGCTGTATCAGATAAGCCCAGTAGTTTGTTCTGGGGACGCTGCATCATTTGTCCTGCGTACAAACCGCGACCGAGTGTGTGGGTGTCGCACATTCAGCTACAAAGAACTGAATATTAAGTGTTTCTCCCAGTATTTTGAAACTTGTCGCTTATGCCACGAATATTAGATCGGTTTGAAAGTCCTGCCGGTTACACCTATCCATCCGATATGTGATAAGAGAGACCTTTGAATAAAGAACCTATATATTAATATGTGAAGAGAAAACTTTGGATCATGTTTTAGGCACATTGCGGGAACACAGAAAGGTGAAATTTGGCATAGTTAAAATTTACATCAAGAAGGAGTGCAGAAACCTAGAACTTATATATAAAACGCGTTACAAACACATCAAATTACATAAAATAAAACAGTCATGATTGCGCATCGTCCGGTATTATTTAGCCAACGCAATTGTTCTCCATATCAAATTGGCCACTAGTTGTAAATAATTATGTTTAAGATCTTTAAGATCTTAAATAATTCAGAATACCTTATAGTGGCTAAACATGTAGGTGCTAATGCTAAACTTAGTATCACCTAAAATATATTTAATTATAATTCTTCTTAAGCAAGTTCTTAGTCTTTCAAGCTAAGTCACAATTTAAAAGATTGCTTATAAATATTGCTTACAATATTATATATATGATAATATTCAGCTTTGAGGTAAAACTATTACAGAATTTCTTGTTTCAAACACCTTATCCAATTCCTTTACAAGATCTGCGTTAAGAGCGGCCTACGCACTGTCTCTTCATCCAAGAAAGGCACAAAATTGCGTCGGCGCATACATTTACTTTAAAATCCAATAATACTTGGTTGCATAGTAGAAGTAAAATGAAATAAATTGCTTAACAATTTATTCATTTACATACGTATTTGAAATATATTGTAATAAGTAGGTATTATCAACATATTTTTTCAATATTATAATATGCCTCACTCGTAAATATCTGTATTGAAAATAATCCCGGTAATATCTACCGGAATTTTTTTCAACAAGAAAGTTGATTTCTTTTATTTAGTACTTAGAAGATAATATATAAATGTAGAACCTATAGCATCTTACAAAACAAACCTTAAGCTACGTGATTTAAAAATCCCGGCTGTACCCCTGTGGTATGGTGATCCAAGCAACAAACATTCAAAAAAACTACAAATACATCCCAGCAAAGTGACAATACAGAAACGGTGTCATTTTCCGAGGGTAAAACTTAGCTATAAAACAGAGTAGGAAGGTTGGGGGTTTCGCAGTAAATTGTGAGTCATGGCTATGACGTAGCACGAAGTGACGCCTAGTTATTTAGAGGCAGAATTCGCATCCCTCCAGTGTCATGTAAGCTTTATTTGGAAAACATGTTCAAGTTCGAAAACAAAATGGTGTCTTGTTTGTGTTTTTTTAATATCATACGTATTAAACCACATCAATAAAACTACACAGCATAGCGTATTATTGTCTGATTATATCTGATTATATAAAAATAGTGCTGAGAGAACTTTTCCATTGTAATTAATAAAACAATTTTATTTCATTTAATTTCAATAGAACAGAACAAAATATTTGTACTGAATTGTATTATTATTTTATTTTAGAAATGTTTCGAATTACTTTAGGTTACACAACGATTGACTTTTTGTCTCTGTTTCTGTTTTATTGCTTTTCTTTGTTTGTTTATTTGTTGTGTTGCTGATACAATATTATGCGAAAGAGTAAAATAACATTTTACAGTTTAAAAATTTACTAATTCCCAACTAGTATTTGAGAAGTAGATTTAAAGTATGTAAATTGTTCAATATAACATATGATTAAAGTTTCAAAACATTACATTACAAGAATAATTGAGAACATTCAAATTTAAATATCCAGCTGACCATTTTCTAAACATTTTTAATGAATATAAAAAGATATTGTTAAGCTTAACTGAAAATAATCTGTCATTGCACCTTTTTGCAATGTTATATCGCATAATAATCCCGCGTAACTCACGAAGCGTAGAGTAATGGGGCCTACTCACTGCGCTTTGAAAGTTTTAGCTAAAATATTCAAACCCTTAACTAACAAAATTTACACATGAGAAACTTGGAAACTGGATCCTAATGAACTTGCATATGAATTGTGGTCGCTCATATTATGAAAATTATTAGGGTACGGTAGAAACAGGTCGCGTTTTATGGTTGCAGAGTTATTATTACCAAACGAACAAGCTTTATCACTAACTTAAGAAGTTAATAAGGTTTAGTTGGCTTTACCATGTTAACTATCTTTTATATTATTTAATTTTTCTCAATATTTGCTTTGGTGTCTGTGAAAACCATGTCATTATAGAAATCCTATATATGTATGGTTTAAAAGTAGGTAAGCGGACAAACAGAAATGAGCGTAACATGACTCTATTTTACTACATATTTAAAAAGTATATTATATATTTTTTATATAATAAAGTTAGCCGTAGTAGCCTAAAAAGTAGATACTAACCATCTCTGTAAACATACCAAAGCGCCACTTATTTTCTTATATATAATAATACAATTTATTAAGTACAATTAGGTAATTAAGTAATACAATTTGGACAACCACATTCTGCTCCTAAATGACGCAACTCCAAACTTTTTGAGTCCTATTTGTCTTTTGCGTTCAAAAATTTTGTTTTATCTCGTGCAAGGCCTTCAATTCAAAACATTATAAATAGTATATATAATAATTTCCATGCTGTGCTTACCACATATCAAAGATTTAAACTTCATTTGTCCATCATACGGATAGAACGACTGTAGTAACGTAATAAGTGTTATGTAAAGTTAGTAGTTACGTAAAAATATGACTATTTTTATAATTCATCATGAGTACTCTGTGTACTTAAAACTACTACCACACGCATTGTACCAACGATTTTAGGTAACATTAATAGAAATTTATAATATGTTATAATACTATTGCATAGATTTATTATTTTGAGTCTGTGTATGTGCGGAAGTGTGGTTTTGACATGTGCCATATTTTGAATTCTCTTCTTTTCGCTACTGAATTCTGTACACCTCTTAAATCTTTTCAACAACAACCACAATACAGTTTCGTACTCCATCAAATTTAGATTGGTGTCAAAATCCCATGCACATAATGTACCTACTACCTACTGCGACTTTTTATAAAATATATCATCATAGATATATTTTATAGATATATTTTATATATATATTTTATATATATTTTATCATAGATTTTTTATTAAAAACAGAATAGAGTATTATAGAGTATTATATTTTTAAAAAGTCAGTATTAACGATCATTTATCTCATTCATAAATTGCATAAGATTGCATTTTTACCGGGAGCAAGATTCGAACCCAAGGCCTTCGCATAGATATATGTCTATTTCAGAAGTATAGGTGACATTATTTTCAATTAGTATCTATGTGTATGTCCTTACTTGTATCATTTTGCACAGTAATATTATGTATAACCTACTTAAAATAATTAATAACAACTACAAAATCTTCAAACTATAAAGCAGATATTCCAAATAATATAGAACTTTCCCCTTTACTTCCAGCGGGATTCTCATTATGAACTTTTTTAATCGTCCTTTGTCCCAATAAAAAAAATAAATCCGTTGTGATGCCGGTCGAGACGGCGCGGCGTGTCCCGTGCTAGTAATTAAACTGACACCGTCCCCCGGGACGAGTTTTGAATGTTATTAGAATCTCTTTCGCGCCGTCGCCTCTGATTGGAAATCCTTTATTATACAAGTTGGTTTATGTTTGAGTGACAAAAACAAATTTAAATCCACTATGACAGCATTATCGACTCGCGCCCCCGCTCAGTAAACACTGTTGATGCTTGTAAGACAAGAGCTCTCTACATCTTGAAAGGACATTATTTCTCAGTACGTTACTGTGTATGGTGTTTTGTTGTGTGTAAGCTTTGTAGGTATGCAAAAGGAATATGCATTATGATATTAGATTCTAGAACTGCAAAGGAAAAATGCATAGCGCATGGCGTGCACAATTGAACGAGTGTGTCGACATCTCAAATACAAGCTCCTGATAGATCTGGAATTCTTTGACGAATAAACCGAAATTACTTAAAAAGCGACGCAACGGCGTGTGTGCTTTGAATTCAAATTAGGGAAGTTATAAAAATTGAAATCAAAGTTCATTTTATGTCCGTGTCCATCCATTTTTACGAGCTCATTGTATTTGTAATTCTCTCACTCGATTCGTTCTTAATAGATAATACCTATTTTCAATAGCCAAATCATAAACTTTTTATTATTTAATAAGATTTTTACGTCTAATTGTTTTTGACGTTTGGTTTGAAATAAAAAATTTATTTAAATATAACATTCTTTATTTTATTCCTGCGGCATGTCGGCTTTCAGTAGTGTATCATTTGTCTATCAACTTATCGACAAGTGTTGCACATAAAGTTAATTGGTTCAGCTTTAATTCTTTCGATGACTAAAATGTTAATTATCACTAAATTTCCCTTCACAAATTAGGAGGCATTAATAAATTTAGAATCGTTTTGACGGTCGGTGTACGTGTTGGCCCCCAGCCAACTCGCCAGCCACTTTCTCCTACATTCAAAGTTCTCTTTCACTCTTATCCTGTGTTGTGTGAGGAACACATTGCCTTAGTTTCCGAGAAATCGTTGATTTCCAGCTACATATACAAAACGGGTATCGGAAACATTTTATGAGTAATAAATCGCTAGACAATTCGTAGTTCAACGAATTTATTCAATAGAATAAAAGTTTTATATGTCAAATTGGGTGTAAGGGGGCATAACAACTGAAGCCCCAAATGTCAACCTCCCCTGCACGTGGTGCACCCTGCTATACAACGAACGAGGCTACTGACGACCGACTGATGGCGGGATAACCATCAAACAACTACATCAGGCTAATAAATGCTACAGAACAGTGACGGGCAGCAGCGTCCTTGTTTCTAAATGCCGCGATGTCTGCGATCGCCAACCCGCCTGCCCAGCGTGGCGATTAGGGCAAAACCTCCCAAATGGACAGTGCGCTATACAAACGGCCCCCAGTTCCCGGCGGCTCCACCAGACCGGTCCACGGTAGCGGTCAGGGTATCGGTGGGGCAGGGGGTGCGAAGAATCCCCGGGCTACGGTAGGCTACCATAAAAAACTGACACTGGCGACGTATAACGGACGTTCTTTAAGACTCGACGAAAGCATTGCCGAGCTCGAGGTAGAATTGAGCAACATCAATTGGCAGATTGTGGGGTTATCTGAAGTCCGAAGAAAGGGGGAGGACACAATAACCCTTAAATCCGGCCATGTATTCTACTTTAGAGAGGGAGACAACATTTCTCAAGGTGGAGTTGGATTCATCGTCAACAAAGTTCTCACTGACAATATTATCGAAATATCCAGTGTGTCGAACAGGGTCGCATATCTTGTACTAAAGCTATCTAAGAGATATTCTCTCAAAGTTATACAAGTTTATGCACCGACTTCGTCACACTCGGATGAAGAGGTCGAACTTATGTACGAAGACATAGATAGAGCCATAAATAATACCACTAAGGCTCATTTCAATGTTGTCATGGGGGATTTTAATGCCAAGGTAGGTATACAAACTGCTAACGAAGCGTCAGTCGGACCCCACGGTTATGGAAGCAGAAACCACAGAGGGCAGATGCTGGTAAATTTTCTTCAGGCACAGGGGCTTTACTTGATGAACACCTTTTTCAAGAAAAAACCCCAAAGAAAATGGACCTGGCGAAGCCCGGATGGAAATTCGAAAAATGAGATAGACTTCATTATTACAGACAGAAGGCACATATTTAAAGACGTCTCAGTGATCAACAGGTTCAATACCGGTAGCGATCATCGACTTGTAAGGGGCTCTTTGAATATTGAGCTTCGGCTTGAGAGGCGCCATATGATAAGCTCTACTCTCCGACCGAATTCCGTCCAAATCCAATCGGGGTCAGACAAATTCCAGGCAGCGCTGACAAATCGATTTGACGCATTGGTGCCTACCGTGCATGTTGACGAGGATTACAGCAATGTGGCACACATTCTAAGGGAAGAAGGTGACAGGTTTTGCCGGAAGATGCATACGGGCTGGAAGTCCAAACTCTCAAAGGAAACCCTGGCACTTATGAAGCAAAGACGTGAAGACCTACATGCCACACCAGCAGAGCTCAATTCTCGAAATAAAGAAATCCGGAAACACATACGTAAGGACCTTCGAAATTCTAATACGGAAGCAATAAGACAAGCAATTGAGCGAAATCGGGGTTCCAAAGTATTTTCACAACATCTCGGAAGGAGTTCTGTGACGACTTTGAAAACGCACGATGGCAAAATCGTCGCTTCTAAGCCAGAAGTTCTGTCTGAGATCGAGGACTTCTACAGTAAACTGTATGCATCGCGTGTACAGCAACCTGAGAGCCAAAACACGGATCCCAGAGCCACATTAACGCGCCACTACACCGACGAGCTTCCAGAAATCAGTCTTGAGGAGATTGCAGTGGCCCTTAGGCAACTTAAAAATGGAAAGGCCCCTGGTGAAGACGGAATCACGACCGAGCTTATCGTAGCAGGAGGAAAACCGATCCTCACACAACTCGCCAGGATATTTAATTCTGTCTTACAAACAGGGAGAACTCCATTGGCGTGGAGCAGGAGCATTGTAATTTTGTTCCATAAAAAAGGGGACAAAACTCTTCTTAAAAACTATCGACCAATCTCGCTCCTGAGCCACGTCTATAAGTTGTTTTCGAAGGTCATTGTAAATCGACTCGCACAAAGACTTGACGAATTTCAGCCACCGGAGCAGGCCGGGTTTCGAAGAGAGTTCAGCACCATAGACCACATACACACAGTGAGGCAGATTATACAGAAGACTCAAGAGTACAATCAGCCCCTGTGCGTAGCGTTTGTGGACTATGAGAAAGCCTTTGACTCAATTGAAACCTGGGCTGTTCTGAAATCTCTGCAGCGGTGCCAAGTCGACTGGCGATACATCGAAGTCCTAAAGTGCTTATACACCTCAGCTACTATGTCAGTCCATACCCAAAGTATCCAAACAAGACCCATCCAAATGCACAGAGGCGTTAGACAGGGAGACGTTCTGTCTCCAAAACTTTTCACCTGTGCATTGGAGGACGTCTTCAAGTTATTGGATTGGAAAAGGAATGGCATAAGGATAGATGGCGAATACATCTCGCACTTGCGCTTTGCCGATGATATTGTTGTCATGGCAGAATCGCTGCAGGAATTACAGGAAATGCTGACCGGCCTAAATGAGGCCTCCCAACGAGTGGGACTAAGGATGAATATTGACAAGACTAAGGTCATGTTCAATGCACATGTCATTCCTAGTCCAGTCACCGTTGATGGCATGACTCTCAAAGCTGTTCAAGAATATGTTTACCTAGGACAGTTAATTCAGCTTGGTAAAAACAACTTTGAGAGGGAAGCTGACAGGAGGGTTCAGTTGGGCTGGGCAGCTTTTGGAAAGCTTCGTCATATATTTACGTCGCCTATACCACAAAGCCTGAAGACCAAGGTTTTTAATCAGTGCGTCCTACCAGTCATGACATACGGTGCCGAAACGTGGACACTGACGATGGGACTAGTCCATAAGCTTAAGGTTGCTCAGCGAGCTATGGAGCGAGCTATGCTCGGTGTGTCCCTCAGGGATAGGATTCGAAACCAAGAAATCCGACTGAGGACCAAAGTCATCGACATAGCTGAAAGAGCCAGCAAGCTAATACGCACATAACATCGAAAAATTAGAGGTGCGTGCGGAGATCGAACCCGGACCCACCGGAATGGTAGACCGAAATTAAACGACTAGGCTATCACTGCTTATACACAATATACTCGTAATTATGCGATAATTATTTATTTGCGGCGGTCTCAAGTTTTCGCGGCTAGCTTCTTGTGATTAGCCGCCGCCGGTTAATGATCGTCTTGGTCATATTTATTGCTTCTCTAATTATCAGAGAATTTTGATACTTGAGTTATTGGACTGTGTTGTGAAACATTATATAGATACCTACTCGTATTTAGAACGGTTGTTGCAAGCTCGTAATTTAAATAGTAATAAATAATGTATTGAGAGGTAATTAAGTAAATCAATGCTTGGAAAGTGTGTATTTTGTTAGATAACGGCGGCAAATTGTGGTCGTATGGCGACGAATAGATAGCTTTTACATTTATCTTAGTTTGATAAATTACTGACAGGTTACTGGATGTACCAGGTGATGGGTCCGCCAATTCGGGACTTACACCGCCAAACCTAATTCTACCGCTAAGCAATATATTGTACTACGGAAGAATTGTGTGATTGACCGAGCATACTAAATATGAGGCGACCATCGTAGTTGTCAGGCGTGTGTACGCGTTTTTATGTACCTTAAGGAGCCCTTTGCTGTCTTCAGTATAATCGTAATAATAATCTTAGATTATTTGTAAAGATCTGAAGGTTGCAGTGATCTTATTTATTTAATTTAATGATGTTTTTTTTTATTTGAATAAATTACTCATACACGATGTAAAAAAGCAGCCTTAAACCATTCGTTGAAAAAGTCGATGCGAGTTTTTACTTTAAATAGTATATTACGGGTTTTCTAAGGGCCGGTACACACGATTACGAGTTAGGTACAAAATATTTTTTCTTGTCTTGTCATACAAATATTAACAAAAAATGTTTATGAATAAATTTTTGAATGGCTACGAGAATTCAGTTTTCAACAATTATTTGAAACGAAAACTACACCATATCTCGGTAATTCGAGACAATCGATAAAAAAGCGAAATGTAAAATACTGCAATAAAATAAAAACAAAAAATAGTATACAAAAGAACACTACAAAACGATATCAGCCAAACGAACTTGACAAAATCGGCTTTCAATCAGCCCGGTCTAATGCAATCGCGATGTATGAATGAGCGGGTACAGAAAATCCTTTAAGCAAGATCAAGCGTCTCACCAACCGGGGGTAAATTTGGTAAAATCCAAAAACCGTCGAGTCCCGAGTTTTTATTTTACACAGAATTTAATTTCCGCCGCTCACATGTCACGGGCCTCAAAAACTATTGCGCATCGCTCAGACGGTAATACAAAGCAATCTAAATTGGAAAATAGGCAACGTGCAGTGTGTGCTTACCAAAAACGACCATGCTGAATACGACGCGATTAAAAAAAGAAGTCTGATGCCGATCGCGCCGCGGGAGGGTGTGGGAACCCTCCCATGCGCCCCTTTTTTTCGTATTTTTTTCCTTTTTTCGGGAGGTGGGCGAAGCATGGGTGCATGCAGCCAGCGCCTACCTTTGTTTCGTATAAACAAATTAATTTCGGTCGCTGTTTTTGATGCCTAATACGTGTGATCGCGGAGGCCAGCCGAACAGAAACTGATCTGATCTTGCCGTTCCTTCCATCTATATCCGTAAGTAAATATTCGAGAGCTCGCAGAATGAAGTGAAAGAGTGAAATGTTCCTTTGTTGAGGTTTCCTTGCGTATCACGTTATTTGAACGAACAATAAATGAAGTAGATACGAAGAGAGGGAAAGAGGAAACGGAGATTATCAAGAAATGAAAGTGTTTTACGCTCACTTTACCTTTGCTCGGTTCTTTGCTGATAAGAGAATTGTTTTAATCGAAAAGAATTTTGTTTTAACTAATAGCAAGATGAGCATTTAAATACGTTTACATAGACTCATAAGTATGTTATAGACGTAGCTGATTACCACAACGAAATTGGCAACAGATTTATTGCGTATATTTATGTTTAGATTAGATGAGATTTAAATATTCCCTTTACAAAGCCGAGAAAGATCCCAAGTCTCAACAAATTTACACGAGTCGTTACCATTAGCTAAACATGGTTTGACAACGTTCCTTGACCGGGCGACGGGTGCGAAACATCTATATGACGTACACTACTGATAGAATCAGGTGATAATCAGCCACTTCGGGCACACGTCGCGTACGGGTGGCCCCCTCTACTCATTAAGGGGGTTGGGCGGGCAGGACAATGCATGTTTGTACTACTTTTTGCCCATTTTTTTCATTATTTCATTTCATTTCGCCCACCACCCACACGTCCGCGCTCGCGATTGTGCCTCCGTTTTTTTATAATTCGTTACCTTTTTTATCGGTCGTTCCATTTTCAGAGGATGGGCAGGCGCGGTGTAGACCGGCGTTATAAACGACGCGGTTGGGACGCGATGCAGGGAAACGGACCGAATTTCAAAAGTTAGACAACTCGTCGGTTGCTATTTGATTTTTTTTATCACGTAACCAGTTTTAATGAGAAGGTGACATTGAATTATTGTAGTGAAATGAAGCCTGACTTATGTATGGACAGTGACGGTTTATTAATTTGTTAATTGATCTTGATCAGAGGTATTAATCTAATGTACATACATACTAGAACTTTGGCCTTTAAGTTACATTTTCAAACTATTTTACACAATATCTCTGTAAATTTTAGCCTATATATTATTCTGATGTATAAGCTATATTAGAGTAAAAATTCATTAAAATTCGTTGAGTAGTGTTCGCGTGAAAGTAACATCATCCATCCTTCAAACTTTCGCAGTTATAACATTAGTAAAATTGACAAGTTTTTTGTTATAACTTATATAAACTTTGTGTTAAATCCCTTTTCTAGTTATTATAAAAGAGTTTTAATGTTTATTATGCTCGTAATCTCATGTCACACACTTAAACTATCACTCCCATGACATTTCCAACGAAATTATATTTTAATTTCTAATCTAATTTCATATTTAAATAAATATTCTGTTGACATTTAAAAACAAAATGTGTCTTTGAGTTTTAATCTACATTGTACACCTTTAAATGTCTTTTTTTTCACAACTCACACACGGCCGTCTGATCCCAAATTAGGCTTGTGCTATGGTAATCAGACAACTGATAAACATAAATATAAAAGTAATTTAATAAATTCATTTTAGTCAATTTAA
>DWNH01000581.1:0-14303 GCA_018249895.1 Tiana niger
GACACAGACTAAGTAGTGGAGACTTGACATGTACAATTGTCACAGACTATAATACGGATCATAGATTTATTTACTTGGTACTGACCAAAGATAAGGAGTAACTAGATGAATATTGTTAAGCAAAACCTGAAAAACTGATAACTATCGTTCAAAATCTATACTATATCTATACTTTTGACTGGCCTCGTGGTCTAGTGGTTAGTTCCAGTTACAGTTCCAGTTTTTTCGAGGAAAAGATATGATTAGTTGATATGATTGATCATTAGATTCGTCTAGAAGTTATATAAAAAAACATCATTTTGAAATCATTTTCGTGTTCGGTGGATATTTCCTAACTAACTGTCAAATAAACATAGGTAGGTACCCACAGTATGAGTGTCAGCACTGCAATGTGAGTCGGTCATCAACTTTCTTGTTTCTCATAGACTATGGTGATAATAACAATATATCGGACGTTTCGTTAGTTTTAATTTAGGTTTTAGGTATTTATATACTAGTAGATTTTAATGGCACAATTCATTATTCTGCTCTTGGATCACCCTCACTTGATATCAAGTTGTCATCTGATGCCAGACACGCCAGCTGGCGTATGGGATTGGGAAATGACAAGGCCTCTGTACCATACATTGCGACTTATTATTGAACATAAGATCAGTCATTGTTTATATAAAACAATAAAATAATTAAAAAAAATCAAAAACCGCACGGGTTTCTGCTTGTTACTAAACTTAATGCGGGTATTTAACTTAGGCTTTCAGCTCATAATTTAGTCTGTTAAACCGAGGTAGCGTTAAGTTTGTTTACAGTTTATTTTAATTTTGTTTTCTATTCTCAATTTTGTTTGCTTTATTTCTTGTTTTTTTTGCTGTCGGGTTTTAGTGTCCCGATACATTTTTATGACTACTCTATGATATTTATCACTATTCTAAACTTCAAATGATAGCACGAGGTTCTACATAAATATGGCCCATTTTTCTGAATCCAAAAGTTCTTAAACCAATTTATTATTCCTAATTAAAATTTTAACAAGTAACTTACCTAAATTTCTATACACCTTTTAATTTTCTTTGTTTTGATACCTTACTCGATAGGTTTGGTTAATTTTTTTTAATAACGTATTACTAATTCGCTCTACAATGTTGTCTAGGGGTACTTGGTTTTTAAGACGAATACAACTATATACAACTTACAAAATCCTTCCAGCCATTTGGAAGATACGAGGTAATAAAGATATTTACAAATATTCAAGATACGCGCGAAAAACATAATCCTTCCTTAACAGTTGGGTAAAAAGAGGACACAACAAAGAATTGCATATTACATATAACTAAAGGATAGATAATTAAAGGAAAATAAAAGAGACAGGGGTAGATAAATTATATACTCAATATAATGGTATATTTTTTCAAGAATTCCAAATTTAAATCTTTTTTCATAAATACGTTCTAAAAATGTACAAGGACGAATAGGATGTAGCTCTAAATACATATTTGTTACAGAAGGATTAAATTAATTATTATTAAGTAAAATAGATGATCGTAAATTTAAGAGTTTCGGAAGTAGGTAATGGCACGTTAAGAAACAAAAATAGAAATTAGAAATTCACTAAGATTAAGACTAAACTACTTAGTAAGTAGGTATTATTTATATCTTACTCTGTTTTTACAAATATCATGTTTACGAAGTTGCGAAACCCAGTAAATAATAAAACCTTTTTTGTTTCAGATATCTATTTCGTATGTCTATTTGGATATGGAATACAAATGTTAGGGATACTTTGGCTTTATGCTTTGTTTGTATATTACGATATCACCTTAAGTTATCTCCGTAAGGAATTATTTATACTTTGCATTCTTTCGCGTTCTCATTCCGGCGTGGAGCCGTATGATCGCGCTTGGGTTTCTTCGCTTTTAAATTAAATAAATAATGCATACAATTTGTGCGCAATAAACTTTGGAGGTGTAGGTAGGTAGTCTTTGCGCTGAATTTCGCGCGCCCGCCCCGCCGGGAACAATAACGGTTGGCGGTGGCGTTAAAATGCCGTGATTACAAAAAAAATTAAAATTATATAGTGATCTGAACCACGGACGTTTTTTGGGTTCACCCTCCCCCCCCAAATAGTTCAGTATAACATAATGTTCAACCTTCATAGAATTAAAATAAGAACAGGCGTGCGTCATATCTCATTGATTACTAACTATTACCTACATTAAAATATACGATGGTTTGGATTCCTCCGTCACCGTCGATTATCGGATCGCATTCGATAATCTTTGTATATTCTGGGATACTGAAAATTATTTATCCCATTTCTTGACCATAAAATTCAACAATTGATTGAGAGGTTTACAAAACACTGTAAAGTAGTATCGGCACTTTCTGGTGTGTTACCGTAAAATTTTGCGCCCGGTTGTAAAATCGAAGAGGCATTTTGTATGTATTCGGCAACGCAGACCGAAATTGAGGTGTGGAAAACAGCTGTGACTCTCACATTCCCTACTCCAAAATCAGTTTTGGAATGCTTAGATAAGTTTGACCAAAAAACTATATCCAAATATTTACACATTGTTGCAAATATTGGCTACCATACCTGTTTCCATTGGTACTAATGGGTTATTGGTAATAATAACAGTAGATAATAGTTATATAATAATAAATGTCAGTAAAAACCCAGTCTCAGTGCAATATAAATAAATGTTACCTTTAATGTTTGTTTAAAATATACAACAAAATTTTAATAGAAACTAATTTCAAGCCCAAACAAATTAAAATTTTAATGCAATTTTTTTCTAAGACGTTAAGTAAATAGGTATCGTCAAAAATTCAAAATTTAACAATCTTCCAAATAATATGAAATGTATAAAATTTAGTTGAAATGTTTATAATAAAATTAATTCTGTACCCATCCATTGCAGATTCGTACTTATATAGCCTCTCTTGAAATGTGAAATTCGGAAAATCCGTTTACAAATATAGGTATTAAGGTAGGTAGGTACTAGCTAATATATTATACTAGCTAATAACATCATAAAGTGGAAAAAATACATCTTGTGAAGCTATTAGCTAGAATCATAGCGTTAAAGATTGATTTCTAAATTATCAATTTTATCTTAACTTCCTGCTAAGAAATTTGAATTTTAAAGATAACTTTAAAGTTTACTGAGAAATCTTTATAAAACCCATATATTTTTGTGGTCGAAAAACTGCGTTGAATACCAAGCGGATTAAAATTGCAGTTATAGCTGTTCAAAAATTCCAAAAAAATATAGCGAAAAGTTCTAGGGTTGACCTGCAAGGTAAACCAGTTTCCAGATTTTTTAAAAATAGTTTTCAAATAAAACAAATTTTATGTATATATTAGCTTATAGGTCTAATAGAGATGTCTTACTGGTTTAATACATACACTAGGTAATAAAAATTTAAATTTTTAAACAATGCGAAAAGGTCTAAGTAACCGTTGCAGCATTTTAGCGCCCTGGAGTTAGTACCTAAAGGTGTGTTCACATTGGCGTATACTGAAGCATTGTCATATTTCCGAGCTCGACCCCAAGTTTGAATAGCAGCGGTCTGCCTCCTGTGTGGCCACTTCCTTTGTATAGTGTTTACAGTACATAAATAGTAAATAAGTGAAACCTGTAAACAGGCTTATAGGAAAGTTTTATTACAGTTAGAGACAAACCGAAGGTGATATATTTTGAGAATTTACTAAGGGCGTTTTCTGCAAAGTTTTGACTTGAAGTAATGTCTAAAATAAAGTAAGTGACTGAGACTAATAATGAATTAAATATATATGAAATTACGGTTCAAGTTTTGATTTGTTAAGGTCATGATTACGCGGTAAACTTTGTTTTTTTTTTATGAATTAGATATATACGACCACGTTAATAGGTATGTGTTAAAAGAGTATATTTAGAGTTTAAAATTTAGTTACCTATTAGGTACAGTTTATTTTGCATATCTGTACTATTAGTTATATGAACAGACAGAATAGGTTAATTTTCGTCTCAATGGGCAACAGGCGTGCGTAATAAAAAAAATTCACTAACTGATTTATCAACGCATAGTCAAAATTACCGAGTCTAAAGGAATGAAATTTTGAACAATGCTTTGACACTTTTAAATTCATCCTCTAAAGGTTGAAATAAAATCTGGGACTATAGATTTTGCGGTTCTTTTTATGTTATTGACATAATTTTCATATAGACGTACCTATAAGTTTATCTGATGACCGAGTACATGGATAGTATATATTTATGTAAATCAATTACTTCCATTGGGCCCCATAGTTTCTGGCCTCATAGTATTTTGAAGCGACTCGATAAAAGAAGAATGTTTTCAATTCAATATGTATTTCAGTCTACCTTTGTTTCCGCACTGCATTTTATTGTAGGTATACCTATAATTTTGATATTATTTATAGATACAGCTCGTGTTCAAGTAAACGGTAGTTTAAGGTAGTTTAAGTATAATTTCCTTGATATTATACAGAAAGATGAAGAGATACTTGGTTTTATAGTTGTGTGAAGGCTGGGTGTTTGTGCGCGTGTGTCTGGGTGTGTGTAAGCATGTGTGAAAGAATGACAATGGGTACGTGTAGTATGTATTATACACGGTCTATATACCAAAATAACAATTTTTGTCTGTCTGTTTGTTTCGGCTAATCTCTGAAACAGCTGGACCGATTTTGACGGGACTATCACTTGCAGATAGTTGATGTTATATCTAAGGAGTAACTTAGGCTACGTTTATTTTAGAGAACAATAACTTTTTTGTTCAATTAATTTTAATTCAAACGTGGACGAAGTCCCGGGCACAGCTAGTCTAAAATAAACACGACCATGTGTAAGAGCAGACAGCGTTTGCGGATCACGATATATTAGCTAGATCAATCAGAATATGCTCGCAGTGACTTCTGTGTATGTGACCCAACGCAACCTCAAATACCTAACATTAATGTGTGTTCATGTGTAGATCATATTGTCTTTAGCATTGTGTGAGGAAGTGTATAAGACTGTGATGCCTGGTGGATTGTCAGGATCTTTAGAACATTTGATGTTTAAGCTTGAACATAATTAAATGCCCTCGTGTATTAAAACATTATGAGTATCATGCGAGTCAAAGCAAATGTTCAACGTTAAAAGTGCGGACTTATTGTTTCCAAATAAATCTTACCAAATAAATAAACAAATAAATTCCTTAATCTGAAAACCTGAACAGATATTTTTTTCTAATCGCTTAAACTTCATACATATCATGTAGTAGGCGATATCTTAATTTCAGTAGAGTACCTATTTGGCACTGCTTTCGTTGGATGTTTTCTAACTAAAGCTTTAGATTATGTATAAGTACATTCAAAGTAGATAAGTGTAGAAGTATTTTACTGGCGATATGGGTAAATAAACTACATATGCATCTCATTTGCTAACGACATTATATAAGGGTATACATACAACATTCAACAGTTTAGGTATTCAAAACTTCTGTTAGTTTTTACTACATCTTGGTAGTTTTGAGATTTATTGAATTCCCTAATTTAAATATTTCTTTTTTCTTAGGAAAAATTTCCTTAAATAACTAGCTTCAAGAATTCTCGTCCATAATGATAAAGAACTCTTGCGTAGTTTTACCAGTTGGAAGAACTTCAGAAGTACCTACGTATTGATGGCATATTAAAGTATTGTTTTTATATATTGCCTAAAAGCGTTGAACGTCTAGTATAGCGAATAGCATGAAATTTCTACGCTATTTCATAAGTTATTTGACAATGCTCGACTCGACGGTTTACGCACTCGGGCCACGTCCGCGAATGGGATGGCCAGATGACAAAATGTCGTATAAAATACAACGAGTACGAGGTCTGCTTTGCATGTTTCATGCACTATGCGAAATATGTGTTTAGCATCGACGCACATATACGTACATCATGTACGTGTATGGGTTCTATGAGTTGGTGAGCCTCTCCGCATTCAGATACTTTTGATGCTTTTAGTTTTAGAATTTACGAATAGCGCGGAATATGCAGAGTTATGTTTATAAAAGTTAAACCTCGTTGCCCCGATGTATTTTTGCTGTTCAATCAGTAGCCATTCTGTTGGATGCTGGACGTCAACAAATAAATTTATCTCATAGGTACAGCAAACGCTGATAAGAAAAATAGCAAAATATACCTAATTGAGATTTATACATCGTTTTTTCTAATACTTTATTCTTGTACTGTTATTTTTATACGTCGTCGAAATTATTTAACGGGATATATATATTTGTGTATATATATATGTACATACAAATATATATATCGGGTTATTTGTGAATCCGCATCTTTCTTCCGGAGAGACGTTTCTTCTACCTCAAGACATCCATTTTAGCGATCGTCATATATGTATGTATGTATATGATAACTAAAATATTCAAATCATTTTCACTATGATCTATACATACCTAATATACAGAATAGCGTTAGGAATGGCTACAGCAGGGAGATCATACATTAAATATTTTTAAAACATTCAAAGACAAACGATTTCAATATTATAAAACGAATATGATTTGTAGGTATAACATCTTTCTCCTAGCTTGCAATCCAGGTGATGATAGATTAATTGCGATCGGGAGAATTCACCGTCACACGCATTTCCTTATAAATATCAATTATTATTACAGATAAGCGGTCTACTTCGGTCTAAAGTCATGCTCTACGAGCCCGTTTACTACTTTTTATATAAAAAATGCAAAAGCTTATTAAGCTCGACTGTACATACAAATTACAAGTGCTACCGCAAATTTGACAATGAAAATAATTTTACGTCTATTAATTCCCTCGACAACCTATTAACAAGGGGCAGCACTCGTATTAAAATGATAAATGACTCTAATCATCATTTCTCCAGGTCCAACGTAAGCAGACCTGTCGTTTCGGCTGATGTGTCAGAGGTAACTAAGAAGTAAGTTCTCATTGTATGAGGGACCTTGTGAGATTGGTTGGGTTACCCCAAGTTGGTCGCTTCGTACGTTAACTTTAACAAATTACTGTAGCAATGAGAGTTGAGTTGCGCAACTCAGTTTTGTCTGCCGGAGGTAGGAAAGATGAATTGTTCTTTTGACCCCTTTTGTAAAAATTATTATCCTCATTTATACTACACCCTTGAACCGTTACATTGGATGAGAATGAGCAGAAATTTCGTAAAAGATAAATATTAAATCTAATTTTTTTAATATAATTTTTTCATTCAAAAATGGTAATCGGGACGATTACACATACTAGGTAATAATAATAGGTTTGCATTATAGCAGTGGTTACTAATGTTTAAACTTAAAGAATAATGGATTTATCTGATTATAGAGAGAAACCGATAAAACAGGAAATAATCATAAAATTAATTAAATCGAAAAAGGTGTATTTATAGGTACTATATTTTCTTAGTATGTAGATACTAATACTTTTGACAAAACACTAACCCGTTGAGAATAACACGTTAATCAAATACCTAATCAGTTCGTTTGAACTTTAATGTACTTAAATTACATAATTATTAGTTAAAGTAAATAATTTCAAGTTATATTATTTTTAATTACAATAATTTTTTGCATCAAAATGTATTTTTGGACATAACCCTGTTCTGTACGAGCAACGTTTCAGGAGTGATCCACAACGGCGGGCTCTTAACAGACATTAATAAACGCGACCGCTAAAAACGGAAATTCAAAAGTTGCTCTCCCGAAAGGGTTGCCATTATTAAAATTAAAATTAGATTACGTTTTTCGGTTAAAGCCGTTGTTTTGCGAGGTAATTATCTTGGAGTGAGTAAGGTAGGTGATTAACAGCGTATGATCTAATTCGATAGCTGTTGTAATATTAACGAGTATCTCGGTGAAGCAGTTTTTGGTACGTTTTTGATTGCAGTTTAGTCCCGATGATAATTACTTTTGGGAAAGGGTTGAGAGGCGTAGGTACGTACAGGGGGTTTGCGATAATATTTTCATTTGCTTCTATGATGTAGATACTAAATTGAGTTTTACAGCTGCATGAATTTGTCATAAGCATATCACGTTTATACACCGTATAAGTTATTTTTTTTTATAAAGTAGGTACCGCAATTTGCTGTACTCGTAGGTAAGTATATACTTGAACAATTGAATTAGATTTTAAATTGAAAGTGATGACCTATAATAGATAATTTATGATCGAACTAGTTATCCAATTAGTAAAAATAAAAAGCTGTGCTGTATTATTTTAAATAAACTAGCGGTCGCCCAAAGGTCGAAATTCGTCTTTGACATAAATGTAAAATTTTTTAATTATGATTAATGATTATGTTTGACATTCGTGAAGACTACAAACAATGTGTTTAAACAAAGTGTGTAATGTTTTGTTTCTTAATTTAATGTAACTATATTTCTAATGCCTTATTATATAAAAGATTTGCTTTCTGCACTCCTTTACAATATAAACGTTAACTGTGCCAAATTTCATACTTCTAAATCCGCGTAATTTGCGTAAAAAGGGGTACAAACTTATTAATTCACGTATTAATATAATAATAAATGTTTTGGGGCGACGTACAACCGACAGTCTGATCCTAAATTTGACCTCCACTATAGTTACGAGTCAGAATCTTTAAATCCGACTTGTAATATCGAACACTCCAGACACAGAACAATGATTTGTGCGTTATACAAACATTAGACATGGGAATTGAACTTATAACCTTAAAACTTATTATTTTAAAATGGAGGTATCAGCCTGTGTATCAGTTGTTAGTGTTATTGTGATTATATTAGGGGTGGCAAGTGGAGCGAGCGCTATGACAGTGTTCGTGTACATTAATAATGGAATTACTTCCAACTTGTATGCCCTGGGCGACTACTTGCGCTCAACACATAGTTAAAATTACATCATATAAGAACTCTCGGAGACACCTCGGAAACTTGGTTGTTGCTTGCAGCACGAAGAGCGTAGTCTAACACGTCTACGTAACTCGCTTGTTAAGTTTATACCTAGGAGCTCTACATTTGTTTTGCGAGTTTAAAATGATGATTATGATTGATAAAGATAATTCTGATTAAATTGGCACTTGTTATGAATAAAACATTTTTACCGTGAAGCCATAACATGTTTGGATTAAATCTTATGGAGGCCCGGACACTTTATAATGTCAATCATAAAGTATTTATGTTGCACTAACCACTTATCAGCAGTGATAGCCTAGTAGTTGAATTCATGTGATAGCCTACCGTTCCGGTGGATCAGGGTTTGATCTCCGCACGGACCTCTAATTTTCAAATTATCTGCGTATTACAAATAAAGTAAATATTTAAAAGTGAAGGACCGCTGAATTTTAAGAATATTTTCCGCACGGAATAGTCTTTGATTTGGCGTAATTAAAGTTTATGTGGAGAAGAAGTGCAGAAAGCTTAAATTTGTATACCTACATATACGTTATGTATATTAAATCCAATTTAATAAATCTATTATTAATTCTACTTCTTACGCTAATATAATATAGCGTTACAAGTCTCTAAATTTACCTATATCAATAGTTTTAAATGTCACTTGTACATAACAGATCTAGGGGCGCGAAGGAAAGAAATATACGATTGTTGGGTTAGATTATTTGTGTAATATTTATCTTTATTTTCTGTATTAGTAAAATACAGTTTTAGTGACTTACTATCCCATAAAA
This sequence comes from Tiana niger, assembly GCA_018249895.1. Taxonomy (NCBI): domain Eukaryota; kingdom Metazoa; phylum Arthropoda; class Insecta; order Lepidoptera; family Hesperiidae; genus Tiana; species Tiana niger. The sequence continues at coordinate 9,681 of DWNH01000581.1, forward strand.
TATTACTATTACTACCTACTACTTACTAAAATATTTGTACATATTAATAATTATAAAATGATTATTTAATCATATCATAAAACTACTCGTAATTTTTACTGTTACACAAAAATGTCATGTTTGCTACATACATAGGTTAGTAATAAATAAACTTTCTATAGTAGATAATATTTGATACGTGGCAAGCTGCACACATTTTTCTATTAACATCTTTAACGTTGATGGCCTAAACTTCGGTGTTAGGTTAGAAGAAATCGGGGCAATTACGCAAGTCTTTGATGGGATCAACTGGCTTCGAAGATTGCGTGGGGAGACTGAAGAAATAAGCTTTAGAAATGTCCAGCCGTTACGCAGATAAATGTAATTGCACTTTAACGTCTCTGCATTCAATCCGATGAAACCTTTTTGAAGCTTAAACTTTGTTTACGTACTTAATATAGAAGCTGTGTGAGGATCCACACAAATAGGCATTTTTTAATTATAGGTAGGTATACATGTGTAAATGTCGTGTGCATTCTGTCGTGTGTCGTATGTTCTGGAGTATCGTGATGGCAAAACGTGTGTTGAATATCCAACATGGGATGTGTGTTTGTTATGTGACGATCCGAATTCTTCCGCCCTAACAACAATGCAATAAGTTGGTTTCCGAAACTAACAAAGCTAAATACCAACTAGTTAAATATAAGCAAATTTTTCTGATTACGGATCTCTATAAGTTTGCAAAAACTGACTTATTGCATATTATTTAATATTATTATTTTTAAATTTATAATTATTATTAAAACAAATTATTATTGAATTTTCTTTCATAATTCTAAATTTGTTTTTTTTAATTATCTTATTACATACATATATTATAATATGTACATATAAAAAATCCTCCATCCAGGTACTTTAAATTATATTTAGAGCTAGAAGTAATTTAAAAACTAAATTTTGCTGTATTTTTACAAAAATATGTAAAGAAAGTGATTCAAATTTTGTTACGTACTTACTTTGGTTAGCGTGGTGGACTATGGCTCTTCTCACCCGTGAGAAAAACCTTGGCCAGCGGTGGGATAATGAAGGGTTGATGATGACCTATTGCATATTTGTCCTTTAATGTTTTTAGCTACAATAGATCAAACTGGTCGCAGTGCTACTGGTTACTGAGCCATCCCCTAAATCTAATATAAAAATACCGCGAATTCTGCCACTGTCCCTGACGTCCAGTATATTACACTCCGTAGTTATATATGTATATATACATATATGACATAGCAGTGTGTAGATGATTTGATTTCCGCCATTTTGGCGCTGATCATTTTGGAAAAGGTACACTGAACAAAAGCTTGCGATATAACCGTTGGGCCGTGTCGGTACTTATTACATAGATCGATAAAAATATACAAGGTTTTATTGCTTTTGTGTAAAATATTACACAACAAGATAATATACGAATCCTTCACATCATTTCTTATGTGAACGTACATAGAAAATGTACAGAATTGGAAAACATACCTATACCTATACCTAATCAATACCTAACATATCAACTAATAAATGCAAAACATTGTTACTAAATCGCTTGAATAACGAAGTGGACTTTGTTAAAAACTTCAATAATATTTGATGTTGCATGATTGCACTTGCTTCTTTAAAAACTAATGAGTTCAAACTTATCTTAACTTTCTTAGTCAATGGTCTATAAACAAAAGTAATAGAAATAGGCATAAAAGTAAAAGATAAATTACAACAAATTATAAAATTAAATTACCGCAGAACGAGCAGAACGGGCGGCTACCCGGATCCCCTTACTAGCACCATCTAATCGGCATCCTATGGCCTCTATAAAATCACATTAGGGCCTACTGTATACGCCCCGGGGTCGCTAAGGGCTCAGCGAGATACACCAAACGACTATATTTCCTAGAAGTAACATGAATTGTAATCAATGTATTTATTCCATTTTTTATTTGATTTTCATTTTTTTTGCACACTATATAGCTAAAAAGAATTAAATGTAGATATTACTTATTATCGCCATGACTATTTGAAAAAAATATATTTATATTAATAAGTGAAGGAAAACCTTTCGGCGTTGTTAGGTACTGTTGCCAATATGCGTTTCATATATTTTCCATATATTTACTTTGTGCAATTAATATCCTTGTTTTATATATTACTAAAATAGGTTAAGTGAATTGTGGTCGAAATTCAATTACAAATGAATTCTCATCGTAAATATTGATTAAAAAACTAATGAATCTAATTTTTTATTAGTACTTTATTACAGAAGTAATTAAAATAGATCGCTATACTGAGAATTTTACTACCTAGTTAAATAATTTAAGTTGCCACTTCCAGACATTATACTTCGTGCGTTCTTACCTTCTGCGCACGTTTTTGTAGATTAAAAATGTAATTAATTTTTTATTGCGTACTCTATTGGCTTGTGCAAATGTTGTTTTTGTTTTTGGCCGGCAAACACGCCCGCGGCCCAGTCGGCGGATTATAGAGTTTGTTCTGTCTTGAGGTCTCAGAGTAGTGTGAACCTTGAGGATAAAATGAAATCATTTTGCTTTCGAAGTTGCTAGAAATTTTTAGTTTACTCTTTATTTTACCGACCATGAAAAGATGAAACGTGATTTTGGGTGGATGTTAGTATTATTCTGTGTAACAATTTAAAGGGCTTTATGCTATACACTGATTTGGTCAATGTCAGCTAAAATATGTGTAATAATAATTCAGTAAATTAACTGTAGGTAGGTACCTTTAGTTCAAGGTACTTTTCCTAAGTATGTTAAGGCGACAGTTAGATATATAGTGCTTGGTAACGATGTACTGATATCTTTTCATAATCCACCGTTCAGTAACTTAGGTATAGATTTAATAACCGTAATTTATATTAAACTTGTTAGGAAAAAGGATGATGTTGGCGTCTATTAAAACTTTTTCCAACTAAACTGATTCAAACATTTGTTTCCAGAATATCGCTAATGTCGACTAGGAAACGTCACTCGTTGCACCAAAAATAATCAGATCAGAGGCACAAGTGGAAATTGAATTAGGGAGGACTTGACCCGTTTCATATTAGTGAAAAACTAAAAGATTAAAAATGAATCCTATGCTTTCCGGTATAAAGTATTAAATAGAATAAACACTTTGTAAAAAATATAAACACAAAAATGTGCACTGCGAGACATAGAAATAAGACTTATAATAGCATGGCAGTTGCATTATCCGATTTAGGAGGGGTGACCGTAGAGATCAATGCTTATTTGTATCTAATAGCAAAAAACCAACAGATGCAGACATTTTACGGGTATAATAATGTACTTAGCCGGATTTAGATGGCCTCGCTTTGATCTCGGCTTGGCACTCTGGCGCTGCAAACCTTTTATTGTCAGGTGACTGGCGATAAGTAAGTTATTTTGCGTTCGTAGTACAATTGGCTTGCGATTCTACGTAACGATTGTAAATAATGACTTGTGACGTAATGCTATTTATAAAAATCATTGTGGGGATGCTTTAGACACAGGTCAAAGTTCTGTGGGCGCAACGATGTCATAATGATTTGTAATATAATAAAAATAAAGTGTTTAGTTTTAGAATTGAATTCAATAATTTATTTGCGGTGTAACACAAGAAGCCCAAGTTTGACATTTCTCTTAGTAACTAGTATTTCCTCAGTACCTCAAGAGAGATTTCTGTTTATTTACGAACGATGAAGGCTACAACATCTTAGAAACTAGGATTCCAAGAAGAAGTAAATCTTATCTAATTTAGATACAAGTTTTCATTGGCTGCGAGGATAACAAAGTTAGATGAATGTCTTAGTCCTAAGTATAACATAACAAACGCAACGATATCTGACTAGATAAGAGTATGAATTGTTTTTCTTTGTAAGAAGTGAATAACGTTAATAAAGAATTTTGCAAGGTTTGCAAGAATTTAGTATGCAAGGAATAAATTGCTGATTTGAATAGAGTGTTATAATTAATTGTATTCGAAATATTTTCATTCATGTACGTTAATATAAAACTTTCAAAACTGATAGTGAAGAATTTAACTTACCTACTGTTTTTACTTTGCTTACTAGTGTAATAATAAGTTAGTTGCAAAGCATTAACAACATATTTTATACAAACAATCGCAGGCATCCCTTCGTGCATTCAGCCCTACGATCCCATGTGTAACGAGATATAATACAACATAATCGATTATACACCCCGAAAATTATTCCTATACTAGTTTCTGTACCAACAGCAAATGTAGTTGAAAAATTATGTGTTATGCTTTATGACGTAACACAGAAGGTTTAGTTACGTATGACAAACGGTCTTGAGTTTGAGATGAGGGTTGGTAGCAGAGAGTATGGTTTGCTGGTCCATTTATCGGCGTAAGACTGAACCCCCAAAGTGCATGGGCGGAATGTTGTCGGTGCTCGAGTCTAATTTTATTGTTATTTCAATTCCATTTGCTCAACCCTACATTTTGGGGTACATTTTTTGCTAATCATTATTTGTGTTGTTGACGTTTATTGTTCGCTGATCAACCATGCTCGTTAGTCTTTTAGCGTTATTTAATAAACACCTGTTTCATATAAGAATGTTTTCTGAAACTTACTGTTAATGCCGGTAA
>DWNH01000582.1:0-14299 GCA_018249895.1 Tiana niger
GCTGACTTAAGTATGTAAACATTACATACCATCCACTTATCGAAACGGATTTTCATCTGCAAATTCACGTTGAAATAATAAACCATCCGTAGTAATTCCATTTTATTCGAAATTTCGTGTAAAATGGTTACAAAAATTTATAAACATCTATATTTTATGATACAAATATATATATGAAAATAAATATTTAGCGCATTACTTTTTACACTGCCTTTGGCTCTATCTTTATTATATTTGAAAAGTTTCACAAAATAAAAGTTATATAAAAAAACTGAATAAATAATAACATAGTTAAAAAACATGACAGTAACAATTTAACATTTTAAAAGCAAAACCAAATATAAACTTAAATAAAAAACAGAAAGCATGTCTCCTCTGCGAGGCACTAAAACGTGTGTCCATTCACTCTCAACTCTCAGATATAGCTAGCGGATTTGCCACCGTACGGATGGTGCAACAAGTAATCATCAATGATCTTGTACACACTAGACTTGAAGCACAACCTGTGCGGCGCGTAGCTGAACAGTGTGTCGGGGCAGTCGCACCACCGGTCCGGCAGGCGGGCCTCTGAGTAGCTGTGGTGCATCCGTGTGTACGTGTGTGTGTGTGTACGTGGTGCGGGCGGAGTGTACGCGGGCAGTGTGGGAGGGAATGTTAGAGGGCGCCACCTGTGTATCGGGATGCGCGCGAAGCTCCCCGACATAATCGAAGTCCTGGCAGCGTGCGAATTAAATTATTGTTAGCAATGTTAAGAGCAAACTTGCACATTATTATGTAGCTTATAGATTATTATTTTTATAAACACATGACATTAAAAATAAAAATATTTCAAGTCAAAGGGGCCTTGTTGTCAATATAAATCGCTAGACATCCATATACAAAGTCAAAATGGTCTTATTACCGGTTCTCATGTAGAAATACTGTACTGCCTGAGGTCGAATATCTATGGGTGGCTGAGACCGCTTAACACCAGGTGGTCTGACCGTTTGCTATTTTAAAAAAGTTAAAAAAAACGAAGAGAAGCTATACTTCTTTAGCGTTAAAAAACAAAACAAAAACACTTTTATTACGAATATTCACAGTAAATTATCATTCACCACGATATATCATTTAAAGTTGAACATGATCATGAATAATTATATATAAATATAGTTTTGATCTCCACTGATATAAAAACAGAAGTACTTCTAAAAAGATAAACGCAGCGAAAGAATTATAACTTCAATAGTGTAACTCACGAGTCGTACGGCACGGGGTAGTGCGTCCGCAGGCGGTCTCGCTCGGCGTGTATGGCGCGCGCGGCCCGCTCCAGGCGCAACGAGCGCGCCGTCAGCGGGGACTCCGCCCCCTCCGCGCCGCCGCCCGGCCCCGCCGCCCCCGCGCCCTCCTCGCACAGCTGCAGCTGTTCCGAACGTACACGCTTCATTAATCACTCACCATGACATAAGCCTCGATGTTATGGTTAGCATCTTGAACGTTGCAAAAAGGTACCGAATAAAAATGGACAAGAATACGAATTTACAATAATAAATAATAATTACTCATAATTGTATTACTTAATAAATCGTTCGAATACAGAGCGATGATTAAAATAAATGTATGTAATTGAATTTTTTTTACAATATTAAACAAATTAAAAACAGCTAACTAACTAACTAACCAATATACAAATACAAATTTTGAAATAATTTTATAGTGGATTACCAAAACGAAAACTAGAGAACATCATAAACAAAAATTTACTACACTTACGTCAACGTTACAAATTAACTTAATAGGTACATCTATTAATAAAAGTGTTTATGAAATCAAATCAAAATATACAAATATACAATATTATATAATATGTTTTGGCAAATACATATGTCGAAGCAGTCACATAAGCGATTGGATATCTCGAAAAAATTACAATTTTAAAGCTTTCTTAGCTAAGGTAAGCTAAACAACAGGTCATCAGCTAAGCTAAGCTTCTTTGTTTATACGTCAATATAATGTATAAGGATCTTATACACTATCAACATGGGTACAATCAATTATTATTATATATATACCAAACAAAAACCAAACGTACAACTGTAATAAATATATTTTAAAATCCATTAATTAATAGCCGCATGCACGTTTATTATAATAATTATTAATTTTATTGCAATCTATTGTTATATTGATAATATGTAATTATGCATACGTAAGATGTCGGGAAATTTTGAAAAACCAGACTTAAATATGCAAATTCGCGTAGAGGGGGTGTTCCGTGTTGTGGAGCGAAGCTCTATATTCATAAAATATACAATCTACTACGTTATACAATGGCAATTAGGAACTGAGGCCTAGGTATGTGCGTATATAACGTTGCCAGGTCTACTGCCTCAACATTCGAAACGGAAGACCAGGGCATTTATTGCAACGACATTTTTCTCTCAGTCAACACTACACTAATTCAAAGACTCATTTAACTTTTATTATTAAATTAAGTTCAACAATTGGTATTTCCTTTTAAATAATATTATTTAATAATTAAATTTTGATTTCAACTATAATTTGATTTATTTTGTAAATTAGTACACCGTAATAGGTAAATATGGATTTAACTAAAGGTTACTGTAAGATAATGTATGTATATCCATATTTTTTCAAATGATTGATTTTGATTTGATTTTGAACTAAAAAAAAGTTTTTTTTTTAAATTTTATTTTTAAGAAGTCAATTAAAAATCGGAAAATTCAACTCAAAAAAATCGGTTCGTCAAATTAAAAGCGGGAAACCTGGCAACACTATTAGGCACCTGTATTACATGTTTAGTATAGCTGCGGAAATATTTATCAAACTATTACGCACTGTCCATTGCTGTTATATTTATGTGATTAATGCTAGTCAAAATAATAAAACATAGTAAAAATGTGTAATATTCTTCAATGGAAATCAAAATATTCTTTTTTCCTCTTTAGCATAAGAAGACTTAAACAATATAATATATATTTACATATCGGTGTCGAGGAATCTACATATCAAACAAATAGCTGAATCCATGCAGCACTTCTAGAAAACACTGGAATGAAAAGTGCGTAAGCTGTTTCTTATCACAGGCCGTTAAGCGTGTACAGGATGGGTTTGCGTCATCTCATTACACCGGGCAACACCGTGCAATATTGGGTAATATTTCGTATTATCTAACAATATTTGAGAGTATTATTTAATACTTAGTTGCCCTTCCTAATCTTTAACTACATATACTAATCAATATTCTGCGATATTGTACAATACTGTGTATTACTGAAAAATACAAGAGCATAATAGTTAGGCTTCACGGTATTAGGCTATATTAAGCAACACTGCAATAATTAGTAATATTGAGCGACAATTGAGAATATTCTCAAATATTGCTGTATATTGTGTAACTATGCTTTCAAATGTTATATTTAGCAATACACTGCAATATAGGGCAAGTACTCTGCAACATAGGGCAAAACTTTGCATTATAGCGCAGTACTCTGCAATATAGTGCAACACTCTGCAACATAGTTCAATACTATGTAATATATGACAGTACTGTGCAGCATAGGGCAGCAGTCTGCGATATAGTGCAACAATCTGCAAATGGCAGGTTAGCGGGGCAATGGCGCGCGGCCTGTGTGCACCGACCTGGCTGGAGGGCAGGCTCTCGGAGGCGGGCGGCGCGCGGTAGTGCGCGTGCGCCGGCGACATGGACGCCGGGGCCTGCCGCACCCACAACACACCCACATCGGCTTATAATCTCGCTACCAACTCTATCTCTACGTAACTCTATGGTCCACTCTGTGTCTACGCTATTAACATTTTAACTTGTCCGGACACTTGCATGTTTCAAATATCAAATAGTCAATTAGAAAATTACAATAATTAAAATTCAGTAAAGATCGTCTACTTTAAAACTGAACGCCTCTCCAGTGTGTTTACGAACACATACAAATTAGGTATTCAGTTGACACACAATCACACGCAAAGTTGTCACTGGTCAAATTCAATTTGTTTTGATGACCAGATCTGTTGACCGACTTGACCAATAGGCGACCGTTCCACAGAGCGGACGTGTTGTTACGTACAAAATGCGCGGTCATCGCTGTATTCAGTCAATTGATGCACCAATCGCTAGATTAGTTGACTTTTTAGTGTGAAGTCCAAATTCACAGTAAAATCGTCGCAAGTAAAATGTTGCAATGGAGGAACGTTAATTTTTTAATTAGAAGATGTTCACATTAGAGTCGACGTTTCGTTACCTTTTATTTACATAGTATCAGCCAAGAACATAACTGGTTAGCGCTACATGTTTCCATTTGATAATTTTTTTTTGACAAACAATAAATATCGTAACAAATAAGATTTTCTTACAAGTTCCTAACAAATAGGTAATTTGTAATAATGTAAACATATGAATAAGTGATTGTTATATAATAATATATTATTATATAAAAGTATTAACCGTGTGGTATTTGTGATGCGGCGCAAGCAACGGTCTGGAAGGCGAAGCCGCCGGTGGCGGGGACTCTGCCCGTCTCGACACTACATTCATATGCTCGTAACTGCCCACCTATAAGAACACAATGAGTACACATAGAATACTATTTATTTTATACACACATTAGTAACAGAAAATGGGAACGTAATAAAAATAAATTACTTTTCCGTTCGCAACTCAGACGGACGTTTTATTGAATAAAAAAAACTCAGACGGAAGTAAGTTGATATATGTATGTATATTAAATAAATATATAGCATACAAGCCACTTGTTAGTGAGTCTGTGCAACTCAAACATCTACATATATTCTCAAATAAATCCTTCGCCGAGTGTCCGCAGATACATGTACCGTGGCGTGTGCGTGACAGACTATATGAATGTCAAGATTCAAAATATTTATTCTACAGTAAAGTATTTACGTACACTTAATTAATATCGTACAATGTATTAATGGATCATCGGCTTTGGGCGCTCTTTGACCTGTTGGCCGGAAGGAAAGGTTGAAGGAAGGTTCGATTCCCGACGGGGCAGAAGTTTAAATAAAACATTTGTGTTCCCCGTCTGGGTGTGTATGTATTGTCTTTGTATATGTCCATGCGGCCACGACACAAGGAATGTGAAAGTGTGGGGCTATGAGTGTAAGGAGTTATAATAAAATAAAGATAGCTATTTATAGGACATGTAAACATAACGAATCGACTTTAGTAGTGTAGGGTGGTACAGACCCTGGACTCGAGCTCCTCTGCGCGCGCCTCGGTGCTCTGCTTCTCCTCCTGGATGAGGCGGATCTCGGTGTTGATGGCGTCCAGCTGCTCCTGCAGCATGAGCGCCAGCGCCGCCGCGTCCGTGTGCCCGCCCTCGCCGCCCTCCGACGAGTCGTTCTGGACACGGTACCACGCTACCTTCATACATCGTACATTCATACTAAAAGTAGAAAATATGCAGTAACGAGCATGCAGGCCACCTGGTCTTAAGTGGTCACTGCAACTCATGGCCATCAATATACAACTTAAGACTGTACCTTAGTCCTATCTGAGAACGCATATAGATACGTTGCTACTTCTGAGGACAAAGTATTGGTGAAGTACGGCAACGACACCCTCCTTTCGAAACACAATAAATAGCTTTACGGTAGAATTGGGTGTGGCGGTGATACTTTCCCGGGCGGCGGCCTACCACGTATTAAATACTAGATGTAGATACATACATCGTAACATACCTCCGCGTCGCTAGACACGTCGAATGCCTGTTGCACGTTCGCTAGTACGTGTGCCTGTTGTAGCTTCTCCCACGACCCGTCCAGCTGTCAAGTAGAACAGAATATTTTTAATTCCAACATTATAATATAAAAGTTTGACGAGCAGTATAATACGCACATTAGTACGAGACATTAGGTGAGCACTGGGATATGGGTGAGTATCTCGAGTACCATAGAGAACTGTGAGCTGAAATACAAGTGTCCGTCTCTTTTTGGATGCAAAGCAGTATGCCAGACTATCTCATGTTATTTCCATAGACATAGATATTCAAACTTAAATGGCACGTACATATCTACAGTCCTATTTAAGAACAGTACATCCAAGATTTTTTTGCACCGCCTGTTATAACCAAATAGCGCCTAAAGCCGATGAACTCTTAATTTGAAGACTTTCATTAAGTGTATGTAAATACCTTGTGATTAATTTAAACAATTTCATTTCATTTCAATATACGACCACAGATAGGTTGCTACTTCAGCTGAATAAATTGCTTCACATTTAAAATTCAACTATACATACCTACAATTATGTTGAAAAAAGAGAAAAAGAAAGAAAGATAACAATAAAGAAGCACAAAGAAGAAGAAAGAAGCAGGTAGAAGCACAAACGCACCTTAGGCTGGAAGAGCGCGACGGGCGGCTGCGGCGCGCCGGGCGACAGCGAGCGCGTGAGCGCGTCCGTCTGCTGGATGTTGAACGCGATCTCCTGCTGCAGCATCTGCCGCTTCAGCTGCAACACGCACTGCTCTCGTCACAGATTCGCACCACAACCTTTTATCTCACTCCACTGGATTCATGATTGGACTTTTATCATTCGAATGGACTGAATGGACCATCAATGCAATTCTTTAACTAATTTATAAATGGCCATGTGGTGTGGTTAGATAGTCTTTATAAGAACTGATTTAAAATGTTTTTGTAGGTTTCTTCAGCTGTCTGTTTGGATTCAGATGGCCGCGTCTCAGTTGTACCAAGATATTTAAAATACCAATACACAAATATAAAACCATGCCTCGATATGTTCGCGAGACATTTTTTGTACTGTCTCATTACAGTGGCATTACGCGCAAAAAAATCTAGCGCAAACATGATAGTAGGGGGCACAACCTTTTTATAATAAAAAAAAATATCAAACGAACATGCAGGGACTTTGGTGTTAAATGTTCACTGCAACTTATTGACATCCACTAGCAAGTTCAGACAGACTAAGATGGTCGCCTCGTATTTAGTGAACTCCGGCAACCACACCCTCCCTCCGAAACACAATAAGTTGCTTTATAGCGGCGCCCTACTACCTATCAAACACTTACACACGGTTATGGACAAGCGTTGCTACGCTCCTAGCTATGTTTTACAATAGAGATAATGAGCCATTAGGCGGCATACCTGTTCAGTCTCCATCCGCCACTTGGCGAGCTCCTTGAGTATATCCTGCTTCTCGGCCATCAGCTCGTCGGCGTACTTGCGCGTCTTGTCCAACTCCTGAGTCAGCGCGTTCTTCTCGTCCAACGCGTGCATTCGCTCCTTTAAGTGGACTTGTAACCTGATGGATTAAGATTTTTATCAAAAAAAGATATGTGCTTAAAAATAAACGCGATCAAGCAAATAAACTCTTATTTTTTTTTAAACAGTTTTTGAACCTTTCTACACGTAGAACGACATTCGGAAACACTCATTAGTCCATACATCGATACACACCGAGAGCTCTATAATACGACCGAGAGCTGTGTATTATGCTCTTCTATCATAAGCTACTGCTAGAGCTACTGAGAACCTTCCAGCACAGGAAGAAGACAGCCCGCACCTGTCATTGGACTCTGAGAGCAGCTTGTCGACGGTGGCGGAGAGGCGCGTGTTGTGCTCTTCGTTCATCCGCAGCCGCTGGTTGAGCCGCATCAGCTCGGCGTTCTTCTCCTCGACGCTCGCCTCCAGCCTCTGGATGCGGTCCTCGGCGGAGCCGTGACGCTCTTGCGCCTGGAAACAACGCAGAAACCGTACATTGACCACACACAGTAAACCAAACACCAATCATTAACATAAGTAGTACTAGAGACACAGAAGTCTTTTGACCAGACAGTTCTAATCTACACTAACAAAGAGATATTGATATAGCTATAAACAATTTCGAAGCTATAAAAGTGACAGAAAAAAGTTAAGTGTAAGAGATACTTTGGAAAATAAAAACACTAAAAGCCAAGACCTCAGAAGGCGACATTAACATAATAAATTGGCGGTTTATATAGTTACTTGTTTGGGTGCCATTCTTTTAATCAACATCGATATAGTATGCTATAATAAAAAAATAGGAGACGCGACATTTTTTTTATAAACCTGACTCGCCTGATTCATTTACTATTCCGAGTAAGGCCCTTTTTATTTAAAAAGAATTGATTTTTCAATGAGGATTAAAAAAACTCATTAAAGACAATAATTACTATAAAATGATTATCGTTTCATTTGGAGCTAAGAATGAAAGTTGTGTGTCGAGGACGTGTCTTTTGCAGGGAGGAGAGATGTTTATACAGATATGTAAAGATGTAATGATATTCGTGTTGGCATCGAATCCAAGAAAGAAGTCGAAGAAGAAGAAAATGGTACCGAAGTATAAATATAATAATGAAAGGATTGAAAGGGCATATGAACAAATTAGACCTAACGATCAGGAATTAAATTCTAAGTGGCTGTGTAAATGACATTTTACTATGTCGATACTATAATATAGAAACACACAAACATGCAAATTCTAATCATGCAAATCTGTAAATACTAACAGTTAACTGATTAAACAAAATTACTAAGTATATTGATTATGTTTCAATTGTATAAATGTACTGACGTATCACCAATTTTAGAAGTAGTAGTGCATCGTCAATAGGAACAATAAAATATAACTCTAATTATAATTGAAACAAATAAAACAAGCATATTTATATCTAAAGAATATTTTTTATCGCTTACGACATTTCCTTTGTTGCAATCTACAAGTCTAAAAACTATGTTATTTAATTTGTTAATAACTGTTACATATAAAGCCATTTCTATTTGAGCGCTGACTTTCACAACTTTCAAAATGTTGTTAATTATATATTTTACTCAGATCGTCACATGATCGAGTCTTATATCGAAACATTGACTTCAGAATTCGTCTAATGGACCAACAACTTATGGAAACCTACCGTCACTAACATCGTGACGATCTATAAATTTCAAGAGCACCATAGTAATGCGTATACTAGCTCGCAAAGTACCAGTCAACGCTCAAAGCGAATGTTCAAAACTCGCAAACAACACAAACTTGAACAAAAGGAAAACAATACTACACAACAGAAAGCCGATGAAGGTAATGTACGTGGTATATATGAATCAAATCAGCTCTTACCGTTCCACCTACCTGGTTGAGGGCCTCCATACGCGCCTTCAGCTGCTCCTCCATCTCGGGCAGGGAGGACATCTGCGCCAGCTTCTGCGTCGACAGCTCTAATTTCTCTTCTATCGCGGATATCTTCTCCTCTTGCAGCTGCGGGACGGGTTATTTTGTTAGAGGAGTAACGAACCAGCAGCCCACCTGGTGTTGGGTGGTCGCCACTGCACATACATCCACATGCAGCCTCAATTCTGTTCTGCAGCTCTTTATGTTTGAGGTTGTACGTAGGTGCGATGCTACTCCTGGCGACCGAAACGGTTGCCTCGTCTGAGTATGTCAGTAAACGTACCTTTCTACCAAAAAGCAATATGATTGCTTTACGGTGGAAGTGGGAGTGGCGGTGGTACCTCCCCATTCGGACCTATTGAAGGGTTACACGTGGCATGGCGATGAGGCGTCGCGTGCTTGTTATGGTGCTCTATAGTTAAGGATACGTCGAGGTGGAGTGCGGAACCATAAACTATGAAATTGTCAATTTTCTTTCCATCCAAATATACATAAAATTTTTAATAACAAGTGCTTCATCGTTATACACTCCTATCGTATGGTATAAAATCCTGTAGTTAAACCGTGAAATAGATGACACATATTTAATCATTTAAGATTGTAAAATTTTCCTGGACCTAGTATGAAAATAAATTGAAAATATTTTTAACTCCACTAGTTAACTATAAAATAATAATCATTGGTTTATGAAATATAATATATGTTTTAATGTATTGAAATATTCTAATTTTAATTTTATTTACAGTTATTTTCTCTCAAATTTGATTAAAGTTTTCACTTTATATGTATGTATCCAGAGTGATTTTAAGAGTATTGTTTTGTGAAGTCAATAATATGATATACAAACTCCATCTCGACGTATCAACCATCTAAAGTTAAAGTCTAGTGATCAGGCCACGATGTTAATATGGTTTGCGTCTACCTCTATCGAGTGTCCTATCACCCACTAAATCATTGTAACTTGTAATTCCTCGACCAAAAACCAATTTCTGACGCAAGCGTAAAAAAAATTTACAAAAAACTAAGTGGAAAAATGATTAAAACGAAAAAAATTATAGAAAATATATGTATTAAATAATTATGTAATTAAGTCACTTAAAGCAGTCAGCTAACTTCATTAGACGCGATTAATAATTATTAGTTTAATTAAAGAACTCAAAACAGCGAAGCGAGGATACGAGGAAAGTGAAAGTGAAATGAGAAAACTCCTGCTCAAATTGAAACCCGCGGCCAATATTCACTCTTAACGCCAACAATATTTACTTATGAAGAAAAAAAAAATACAATTAAGTTTTTTTACATCAAAAGCTATATCTTAGTTACGTAATTTAATAATATCTTAGTTCTGACTATATTTGGTAGTATAATTATACTTACGTTTCTGAATACCCACAGAACAAAACAATTAAACATACATATTACATATTGGCTCGTCCTACGCTCATAGTAAGAATAGCTAAGAAATAGAGCCAGGAGTTTCTTTTATCGTTATAGCATACTCTACAACGGTCAGTGAGGCTGTCCCCCATGTGGGTCAAAGCGAGCCTACCTTGAGCTGCGCCTGCTTGTTCTGCAGCTCCTGCTCGAGCTTCTCGTTGAGGTCGTGCAGCGAGGTGGACTCGCGCTGCGCGTTTAGGTAACGCTTCTCCAGGGTCGTGATGCGCTCCTCCTGTGGGTTCAATAACGATATTATTGCACATGTTTGCTCTAAGAAAATATTTACAAACATTTCCTCATCATCAGCATCCTATTATTATCCTACTGCTGGACACGGGTCTCTTTTCGGAGATTAGAAGCTCACCACGTTGGCCAACTGATTATTAAGCTGACCACTTCGAAACCATAAGAAGGATATTAGACCTAAGGGTAATTTGATTGTGGGTGTCCTTGCAGTACTTTTTGATTGAGGAGAAAATGTATCTGGAAACCAAATTCTAAGGCTTGCACAAATAAATGCTCAAGTAACAGGAAATTGTTTGACGAGTTATTCGGTATTGTAAATTAGTGTTAAGGCTAAAACCTATAATTATTCTGCACTGTACATTACCTGATCCTCTTTCTGCGCGACGTTCTCCCTCAAGTCCCGCTGGAGCTTGGCGCATTCCTCCTGCTTCTTGACCAGTTCCTTCTCACCCTTAGACAGCCGCTCCTCCAGCTCTGACACCTTGTTGTTGAGCTCCGCCACGCGCCGCTGCCACGAGCTCAGCTCTGCTGACTAATAGTTCAGGGGAAACGAAGCTTGTTAGTATGGTATTGAATTAAAAAATTTCTGGAAGGTAGGATGACCAATTTATTTTAAATTTCATGTCCGACTCGAAGGACCATCTTTTTTTTACACAAAAAATTTACATAGAAATCAGTTTTACAAAATCTACTTTACAAAAAAGTAACCTCGAAATATATTATGGAGATGTAATGTTAAATTTTTATAGCATTATAAAGATCCCATCTTGTCCCATGCGTTCATCCTGTCCCACGGGACATGGTACGCTGAACTATTGCAATTTCGTCACAAAATACTCAATATATTCATACATGCAATGAATAATAATTAAATACTTTATTATAATTATAATATACCATATTACCTTGTTGAACGTATTACACTATATTTCCTTAGCATATTGAAAAAAATATGACCTGAATGTTTTGTTAATGTAAGGGTTATTTCGTGGTCATGGAATAGTGTCTGTGTTAGTAAAATTTCAATGATTCATCAACACAATTGGATTCATTGTGACTCATCAGGGAATTCCAATGCACTATATTAACATAGTTTTCAATATGAACTGATATTTTTTTATAATTTTGGACGGCATGTTAATCCAATATGATGATGACCAATTTTGTTGCTTGTCTATGGAAAATCACGTTTCATCTAAAAGCCATCCAAAGTGATAAAAGTTCTTATAGACAAGCATGATATATAGAGTTATTGATGTAGTACTAATTTTTTATAATTTTCATAATATTGAAGCACAGCCTATTTTACTCGACTGCCTCAGATGTAGGTTTTACACTATGTATTAGGGGGGTTTACGTCGAGTCTAAACCGTCTTCATATATTATGAGAATTTAAAGTGTTGCATATCATTAAGTTAGTGTTGAAAACATGAGTGACCTGAATGTAGGTATTGGAAAATGTCAAAAATGTATAATGGCGTAGGTATAGTGCACGCTGATTTTATCAATTTTTTTTTCTAGTAGGGAATGAAACTTAAGGGCGTTGAATTATGATTACAATTATGCACTGCATTCCCAGTCGGAGTCTATAATTACTTTGTGTAATGGGTTATATTAATTAAGGTTTTTTTAATGTTCAGCGGTGGCATGCAAGTATACTAATTTTATGTACAGTTTATTTTACAGTAATATACATTCTGAGGCCAATCGAAGCTTTCATACTTCTACATGTACCTAAAATACCATAGATTAAGCGTACACATACATACATAATAGTCTGTTTGAGCGCCAAGTGTTCGATAAAAAGCTTTGTCATGTCTATGGTCGCGATATGTCTATGGATAAAGTGTATGCGATGCAAAATTGTGATTATCTGTGGCCAACACGGCCCGCTAACCTGCTTGGCGATTGTGTTTTGGAGCTCAGTAACTTTCTTGCCGGTCTCCGATTCGCCGTTAACACTACTTTGCTCCTGCGTTCATCACGAAAACAAAATAAATAAACAAACAATAAAAAAACAACTGTCGAGCGCTCGTTCACACTGCCCGTTTACCGAGATTATTTTTACATATAGTTAATAGGGTAAATAGTTAAGAAATCTACAACGAAAGTGTACAGAAGCGAGTGGTAAGCATTTAAAGTGTTAAGCTAGCGTTGCTAATTATTCAGAAAACCCTATAGTAAGTGGGATTCTTGTAGCATCTATGACCATCTGCAGATTGCATTGCGGTGCTTAGGCCATGACGGCAATCACTTTGAAATACAGATCCATTAACATTAGAAAAAATACACAACTACCCTCACATGGTAAACAGTTAGTGTGAACCAGCACTACAATCATGCCACACTATATTGCGGGTCTAAAATTTATTACTATGTTTCACTCAATCAAATTGGCTTGTAGAATTCATTCATTGTTTAATTATGAAGTTATTGGACATCATTAAGGATAATAATATTGTGCGTATGTTTCAAAATTTTTACTTAGAATGACGTTTACAATTGTTACTGTTCAAAAAATAATTTTTGTTTTTTTTAAAAAAGCCAATGTTTTGAATCCTTATTTAAACATATTTAGACATGGCAACACCAACATATCCTGAGTGGAACACAGTACACACCTAACAGTCATCACAACACATATCCGGGACGTCTCTGCACAATCACCATTCACAAAGCATCTAAAAGGTAAACATCAATTCTCTCACTAGAACATTTTGTTAGAGATTTTTAAAAACTATAAAAATTGTACAGTGTGATTGTATGTGTGTTTTCAATTAAAATATATTTCTAGTCATCGCTTATTGATTACACACTTCATGGGAAGTTTTAAATCATTCTTCACTAACGTACAGGTAAACACTAGATCATAAACATTGTTTTCATTGCATAAGGGGAGCTGGGGGTAGGGGGTTCCTAAGCCGTATTAAGGTATATGAACCTTTAGGGGGAGGTTCCAAGTCTTATGACGTCAACCTCTTTAACATCAACTAGGTGTGAGACTCCAAAGCAAGCAATAGAGTCTAAATTTCAAAATGTACTAAGAGAGCTGCATTTGGTATTTATTCTCCAAAAGTAGTAACATTTGGTATACTCCAAATTAGTACCCCGTTTGTATGGGGGTATTCACATGTGAATTAAGCTTAGTGTAGGTTGGTGTATCAGTCTGGCGCGATACCACAGTTTTGCCTAGTTTTCAGCCTACTTTATTTAGTGATGTTTCGGACTAGCGCAATGCCGAGGGTACCTTGGTTTGCAGCTGCTCGCCGTTCTGCTCGGGCGAGCCGCTCGGCGCCGTGCCGTTCTCCTTAGGTTTCTCGCCTTCTTGCCCGCCGGTGGACTTGTATTGCTGTAACTGCAGTCAAAAATATTTTATAAGGCTTTATATGTACGTATATAAGTATGAAATTTGGCACAGTTATAGTTTATATG
>DWNH01000583.1:0-14297 GCA_018249895.1 Tiana niger
CAGTGATAGATTCGGATTCAGCTAAGTCCCTTGCTGCATCCGTACTGACACATTAATTGGAAATGGAAAATTTAAAGCAAAGCATTCCCGATAAGATTTTTTATTTATTTCTTCATCTTTTATTTCAACAAACTAATAATAATTGTTATAACTTACCTCTTTAAGTTTTAGACGCTGTTGAAGTCTCAGAAAAGTAGACTTAGTATTACTTACCTGAAATTAAGAAAAGTATGCATTAATTATTGAAAAAGTAAGTCGCTATCAACTACTTACAAAACAAGTCAATTTAAAATTAACATAGATACCAAATATGTTAATTTGAAAAGATACCAGAATAAAACAAACTATTAAAATTGTTTTATTCAACACAAAATTTAAAAAGTACTCTCACAGTATGAGAGGATAAACAGAGTCTGTAGAAACTAAAATTATTACAAATTAGGTGAGGAAACATGAATTAAACACATAAAAATAAGAAAATCTGCAAATGCGTAGAAAGGGTTAACATCTAGACATCTTTCAATCAAATAATCATTCAAATTGCATTAAAGGAAAGCATTTCGACGGTAGGTAATGAACACATTTTACAACAATTTACCTATACTAATTACTCTTTTGATTGTCATTACAAACTTCATCAAATATAAAACTTATAACGTTTTCAATTATGCTTGTTTTCATCAGGTTAGTTTCATGAGGTCAGTGTCATACCAATACATTTGAAGTAAATGTAAGTACATGAATGTGAAGTTTTAGACTGAAAAACAAGGTATTTGGGTTATCTGATGTTATGTTCTCGTGGTCGCTCGAAGACAACACAATTTGAAAATTTAAGATTCAATCTTTTTTTTTCTCGCATTTTGCCATAATTATGTATAACATATCATACTTCACTGATTTATTTATCTTTTACAGTCCACAGCAAATCATATTTTTTAGGTAGGGAAGTATAAGTTAATAAAGGCCAATTTTTATTCTACCACACACACACACACACACACACACACACACATGGCAATCAACAGATCGTTTTTTACGGTAGTTGTTGTCAAGAGCCTTTGAACAAACCTCTCTGAGGTATCAAAAAAGACGTTAAAAGAATTCTTCAAGGCTGATAAAGCAATCTATACTAACTCCTAGCAAGACTTTTTAAATACTACACTACACAATGTTAATTTAAATATACGTATATGTACCTATATGTCAATACTGTGGAAAATAAACGGCTTGCATATATTTTGCTGGTCTGAACTTTCCCAATATAGGGCAATTAAAGTACAGCCTGTACATCGCAATTTGCATTGGGTGAATAGCTGGCGGTGAGCACTGAGCAGAGCTACCCGCGATCTATTAAAAGCTCATTAATGCTCTACATGAAGCTGAAGCGCCCCATAGAGGTCAGGCTGCTTTTAAATGTACTAGTATTTATTTATTTTATGTTTTATGAGATAATTTGTGTGTACTGTAAATATAATACAAAATCGAACAAACATATCTAGAAAAATAGTATATCAATGTAAATAGTCGTTAGTGGGCTGACGACTGCGGCTGCTCTAGCGGAATCATCAATCAACGGATCCCGTTCGAACGCATCCATCAGGACTCGTGTCACTGCACTCGCGTGACAATTGCCCAGGATACGGGGATCAGAGAGACGAGGGCCGAAATAAAATGAAACATTAAATAGAAATAGTGAAATAATTCTAAGAACCCTTTTTATTTTTTTTTACAGACGACGATGTTATGCAAGAACATATACACGAACTTCGTTTATTAAAATTAATAATAGTATCGTCAACCTTTTTTACCTAACTTATATTCTCTGCCCGTTTTGCAAACTTATTAAATAAAAATAACTATTAAAATTATTTAATGGTAATATTTACGACATATCCATATCAGCCTTTAAATGCATACCTAAAAATAAAACGATTAATCTTCCTATATGTATTGGTCGGTTGAAAGCCGCCTGCTACTTCTAGTGACTCCGCCCTGTTGGAGAGCCAATAATGCCAGAACATTACGTTGTTCTTCCGAGTGACAGCCGTTCATCGCCTGTTATGGAGCATGGAGCCAAGATGAAACAATTCATCAATCGAGGGATTTCATTCATGCCGCTCATCTATCACTATCACGATTGTTTGGCAATTGGGGTCAAAGAACAACCTTTAACTAAAAAATCGTATTAATGGTAGTATCGAAAATGAATATTAAACAACTATAATAGGAAATATTTATTTTATATTTGACTAAGTAGTTGTAACTGTTGTTGTTGTGTGTTTTAATCGAACGCTCTCAAAGCTTCCTTAACGACTACAATTTCCACCTGTATCTTTTGAATCAACAAAGAGCAATCCGAGCTCTCGCCATCTTCCTATTCAATACGATTTCCCGGAGCTTTATAGACAAATAAAATCCTAAATTAGATTTTCTTATTCCAGAGAATAATTCCCGGTAAGCCTTGGCAATTAATAGACCAAATTTTTAAACGACTTTCCCTAATTGCCCTCTCTTCTGCTACGAAGTGGGAGCAATTAAAATTATTATCCACTTTAAATTCTTCAATCATAATTCTATATAGCGACATTACAGGTCGCACAATGGAGACAAATGCAATTGATTTTCAAAATCATACTACTTTTACAAAATTCAATAAAAGGTATATTTGAAATTATTGTACTGATTTTAGCTATGATTTCTTAAATTAATCCTACCTGTACCTACTCGTTCAGAACTGCAATTAACAAGACAATTATTGCAATAAATATTAGATTGGCTGCGATTTCAAAGCACCACATAAATAAGGACAAAACATACTCGTAGGTCGTATGCTATTTTGTGTCCTTTCTGACATAACATACAATTTAAAATCAAAATACAGGTTTATGATTTCACTAATAGCCGCAAACATAGCGTTCGGCAACCAGGAAACTACAATGATACACCGGGTTCATAAAACAACAAACTTAATACCCAGCCACATAGTAAAACATGACCCAAAAATTAAACTAGTGTGTGTAAAAATTAATTGAAGTATCATTATGAAAATTGGCATAATTTTATTTGCAATTGTTCAATTTACGTTTAATCAACGTTTCATGATTTGCGCAACAAATAAATTAACAACAAAAAAAATATAACGTAGTTTTACAACCACCAATAGGCAGTCCTAATAAATGTACCACCGACACACCCAAATCTACCACAAAGCAATTTATTGTTTTCGAAGAAGGGTGTGGTTGCCGGAGTTCACTAAATACGAGGTGATCCTTTTAGTCCTCCGAAGTGGCAACACATCTGTTTGCTGTCTCAGGTAGAACTGTGCCTGCCTGAGGTTGCATAGCTCTAAAGGTTGTGGTGACCACCTGCATGTTCGTTTGCTACTTTTAACCAAAAAAATTTAAGTATACATCTACTGATTTTTACCTGGTCTTGGCTCAATAGATCAGGTAACGTAACTTGGTCACCCGAATCATCACTACTATCACCCATACATTCAGTTACACACACTTACTATTGCAATAGATATACTCGTATAGGAGTGTTTATTAATTTAAATGATGTTTTATTTTATCTTCACCTTCTCTTTTTTTTAAATCAGTTATAAATAAAATGTAACAGTACAGAGTCGGCAATATATTTTTAAACAAGTAGAAACGTTCGTAGCCAGCATAATTTTCTTTCTATGGCGATACTGCATCGTCCCAGTGGCTCTTAACGTCATATGCACACAAAGACCTATACGTTTAGATTTCCAGTCACATTAAAATGCTTTTACGTAGCGTAAATAATACCCGCGCAATATAATACCTTCTTTTATCTCATCTTTTTTATAACAAAGCTTTATTTATCTGGCGCTTATAGACCCGAGCGGCACATAAACTTGAAATTTACAATTAAGAAATAAAATATATTTCCCACGCACTCATTTTCAACTTAGTGCGATCAAGGACGTACAAACGACACGCCCGTTTCTACCTTAAAGTTTCGGTTTCGGGCAGAAAAGTAAATGATAACGGTAGTAATTAGGCCACTCACGTTTGGGCCGAAATCCAACCCTTTGGCTATCAATGCTTAAACATTTACTGTTGTATCATATTCATTGCCAAAATGAATTTTCCATAAATTCACTCTTTATCTTGAGATATAGTATCTCAATTTATTCGCATAAATGTAATATGTAATAAAAGGGTTGCATGGGGAACGGTGCCAAGTTCCCATTCCCCGACTGCTACACGAGGCCAGTACGAACTTTATTTCATTAGCTACGTGCCAAATTATCTAACTTTTTCATTAAACTCGGCTGACAACACTTTTAAAGCTTTTATTAACTACTTTTTGAGTAATGTTTTATTAGAATATAACAAGTAATTTAGTAGTTTATACTATTTAATAACACGTAAAAATATGTGTTAGATTTTGGTACTGTAATACTATGACACTGTAGTACCTACAACTCTCAATAGATGGCGCTACGCGTACCTACATACCAATGTACTTGGCCCCTAAGAAGACTAGTAATCAGACAATTGTATATTTGTTAATTTTATATTAGTCTAAGAAACTATATCGAATGAGAAAAGAAATGAAATTGAAACTGAAAATATCGTGTTATAGCGTAGATATTAATTTAACTAATTAAGGTTATTCATAAATTCAATATTAATTATTATACTCACATCGGCTCAAGGCACAATTACATATATGCAGATCATTATTAAACACGAGAAAAAAAGAAGAAAAAACAAGAAGAAACAAAGTAAGTAAAGTAAACTCTTCTAGTAAACCTCTCACTGTCTTTTTAAATTAATACTAATACAAAATTCAAAAACTCAGTATAACTTTCTTCGAACAAACAGTTGATCCTAATAAACCAACACCCGAGCTTGATCTCGATACGATAACACCAGGTTCGATGCCCGTCGTAAAACCTTCATAGCGCGGGTAACGACTTTATACGCGAAAGCGATTTCAACCTCGATGCCCGATAAACCTTCAAGCTCTCTTTAAACGACCTCGGCCACCTGCAAACAGATGAAGCTGTAAACACTGTTACAATGACTTCATAAAGTTACTGAAGCTTTAAATCTGACGGATATGAAACTCATTCTACTTTACACATTTGTTTATGACGGTCCTTGAAAATATTGCTGACATTTTTTTCAGCCGACGTTCTTCTGTTTGAAATAGCAAACTGTTCTTATATAAGAATTTTTGAAACGTTATGTAAAAATTACATTTTAGCCCCGCCCTGTACAACATAAGCATCTATGTATGTATGTTATTTAAAACTAAACCGATGCATGCTTTTAACAAAAACATTATTGAAACGAACTCTTTGCTACGTCTTAAGAAGACTGCGACTTGAACAGACAACTTGTGTAATAAGAACAAACCGTCCCGTGGCAATTTGGCCGGCGCCTTTCATAAAGGGAAACAAAAGTTCCGAAATGTTTTTACACTATCCTGAAAGAAAACACAGACTCTTGTATAAGTTTCTTGGTATGAGTTTACAAATACAATGCAAACGACTTCATCAACTTATTAGGTTGTTGCTTGAAATTGCTTCAATTTAAATAAAATAAAACAGAAGCTCCCAGAAATGTTTTTATAACTTTGCAGTGCTTTGATCCATATCGGATTAATTACGAATTAATGATAGTTCTATTTTTATATACAGTAGCATTCTGAAACGCGTAATTTATTTAGTTGGCTTAGCTTAGACCCGGTTGACTCGGAGTCTGTAGGTAATTGCGTTGATCAGTGACAACATACGAGAGAGCGCTAAACGAATTGCCTTTAAACAGTGCTAACGAGTTACCCGCCCCCACAATCGCCTGCCTCAACTTCATGATCTTTATGTTATCCTGGTATCCTTTATACATGGGTTTTAAGTCGAATTTATTTATTACAATGATATACGTTCAGTATCGAGTTCAATAACAAAAATCAATAGGGATCAATCCTTAAGAAAAATGAAAACTTATTTAATACAATTTATCACTGAGATACGTTAGCTGACATTTCTCTTAAACGTGCTCTCCGACGAACAGACGGCAGCCTATATAATTTTTCTATTACATTTTTTGTTATGTGATCTACAGTGATTCAGTTAGTAAATAAACAAATCTTATAATTCAATGTCTCTAGTTACTTAAATATTAATAATAATATGGACTTTACTAGCGTATAAGAACGATTTTATGTAGCGAAATTGAATGGCCACATAAAATAGTAGAGAACTTACAGACAGCGCGTTGTAAGTCGTGCAAGTATAACTTATGTACCTGTTATAATACCGTTGTAGCTACTATCCGTAACTTTAAACAAAACTAATAGTTGTTACAGCGGCTTCCCATTTATCATCAAAGAAACTTACATTATTTAAATACGAGTACAGCGTCGCCCGGTACGTTCTACATGTGTGGAGTATGTTATTGTATTGAATTTTATGTTATTCTAGTACAAGTAGATACTTTTATGACCTTTACTGCCTACGGCTTTCTTAAATAATGTTGGGAAATTAAAACAATCACATTCTTTTAATTTCCCAAAACAAAATTTTAATTTAACGTAGCACGTTTTAGAATCTTTTATACTGCACGTACTTTGAAAATGTTCAGTGATATGTAAATACACATATTATGTACATTCACAAAGCAATACCTTTTCGTATGCACAAACAACTTTATTCAGAATGTGCAGCGCTCTGAGTAAACACTTCGATATTAAAATACTTCTTATCTATTGAATGGATATGTTCCGTTGATTACAAAAAAAACTTAATAAAATATTGTCTTGCATTAAATGAAAACCTCCAGGCTGCTAGGTTACTTCGCTCTATATCACTTAAATTAAATTAATTCTTATTTTGTTAAAACTACGCGATTAATTAAAAATAATTTCTAAAAGTTGTTTAATATTGAGACAAAAAATCACACGAATTTAATTTTCTAGGAATATAATGAAAACAATTGTGTTTGGAGCTGAAAAAAGCATTTGATTTATTCTAAATGTAAACATGCAATCGCAATCACAGCTCTAGCATACGGTCTAGTATCCTACAGCAAATACACAAACCCCATGTTAGTGTATTGACACGAATGCGTAACGAATGTTGCTGTTTGTACGGATTCGTGAATAGATAACTTACTCAAAAATTAAATCATTCAAAAATGTAAATGAAAAAACTTCAATAAGTAATTAGTAAATGTTAATGTTACATTTGTCTGCATTTTGTGCATCGTAAGCGATATGTACCATTGTAACTTAAGCAGTCGGTAGTTTGGTCGTTAATAAATTTTTTTTTATATTGGGACTTGAAATTTTGAAATTAGGCGACGAAGTCCCTTTCCATATTTTCGATTGTTTTGGTCTCGGAATCAAAATGATGAACACATGTTTCGATAAACATATTTATTTTATGTCGGCTCTCACTTCGTTTGTTTTTTCATTTTCGTGTTATCACTTCGACTGCCGTATTAAAATGAATGCATCACCTAGAAATGATGGCTTATTTATATAATTTTTTCCCTGTGGACTAGTGAGGGTTTAAGACAGCTAAATATAATTTATTGGATGTGTATTAGAAATGCGCAATTATCATTTGGATTTCACTTTTGGATCACCCTCGTATAACATATACATACGCGGTCTGCTGATCGCCAATATGCGAGGGCATATGGGCGATCACCCGAACCAAATAGTTTGTCGAACCATTGTTTCTATCTCAAGCGTTTGTTCAGAACACAGGCGTTGTGATGCGTATGTTTTCATTATCTACTGACCCATTCAACTGGAATGCAACGGGATAAAACGTTGGCAATATTCACGGGTAGTTTGGCCGCTTTAGAGATTGCCTTTAGGGTTAAAGGTAACGTAACGTTCTGTTATTTTAACAATTTTGGGTAGTGGAACAAGTCCTGTAGAATATGTTTCTGTTACGGCTATATAGTGTCATGATCTCAGAAGGTTTAGTACAAAACATTGAGGATGACAAAAGTATTGGAAAAGACTACAATTTTATCTTTATTTTATTATTAATCAATTTATTAAATAAAAACTAAATTGTTGATGTCATAACTATACGCAATATTAAGCAATGTCGGGCACAGACCGGAGGGTGGATGGAAGAGCCGTAAAAGCAAATTCAAGATATTATAACTGATACCAGACGTCGGATATTGTCTAAGGCCGTGTGATATATCCAATCCTTAGCTCAAACAATCCGTACTGAAGCAGCGTAATGGATTAGGATCCAAGTCTTACCTACTTATGGGAAGAGATCAAGGCTACGCTGAACATAAACTCATAATCATCTATGACCTACAGAACTACGAGTACTAAAGAAGTAGAAAAAATAATATGACTAGCAAATGCCAGAAATTTATTTAAAACATTTATGTATATACCGGGATGACGAAACAACACACCGCGTCCTACCTGCCCATTATCGGTCGGTGGAAGTTCGTAACTTAATGCGACTGACACAAATTTAAACTTCGCTAATTGGGCAAAACCCTGAAATAACCCACTTTCACAACGCTTCTAGGTAATATTTCAAATTAAATGTGAAATATGTCATTTTGGTGACTTACATTCTAATTAAAATTTTACTGACGTTATTAGATGGTACCCTATGTTCGAGATCAAAATCAACTACGTGTATGTAATGTTTCTTATACCCAAGTATCTACTGCACAGTTAGGACCCAGTTAAATGGAGGTTGGTCACTACTTTCAATTGCCAAAACAAATTTTGATGATTAGTATTGCTGATTTTATTGATCGAGGTTCGCTACTTTATGTACAGTGTATCTAGAAACTGTTCTGGAACATTTTGCTTCCCAAAAAAAGTTCCACGAAATAGGAGACGGCACACATCCCTACATACACACGACAAACCAACAATAATATGCTACTACAGATACTATTTGTTCAGCAGTAGGTACAGTGTGGTTGAATACAAAAAACATGCAACTTTCAAACTTTAGATATATATTAAAATTGAAAACATTTGAAAGCATTTATGTGAACAGTCGATAGCAGCAATTACACTAATAGCGTCTGTAGATAGCTATTATATTAGCGTAAATGTACACGAATCAAACATAAGGATCTGTACGTATAATTGGCTTAGACAGCTCTTCGACGTAGACTCGCAATCAAATATTCATATTAGGCTTCACGCGAGCTCGTCAACTCTGGCTGAATATTCTCTGAAACGGTGACTCGTCTTGAATAGCTAAACAGACATCGTACTCACTAATTTGGTAAAGAGAGATATACGTAATTATTATATCTTCATCATTATTTGGAGTTGTGAAGGTTTCTACAGGTATGCTCTGCTCGGGATATAGCACAGCCACACGCACTGTTCTACAGTAAAGCAATTTATTGTGTTTGGGAAATAGATTGTCATTGAAAAAAAGATTGGTTCTAATTAACATAGCCTTTATATCGTAATTGATACACTAAGATAAACGAAGTACTGTTCGGTCAAGAGTTGGATAGTTAACGGCCAAGTGGCAAAATTTCATGCGCACTTACTTTAAAAAGCAAGTTAAGGCAAGTGTTATCGTAAAGTAAAAATATTAAATCTTATTGGCGTTACAGGCGGTTAAAAAACATACGACACTTGAAGCTTCCAATGCAGCAGCGAGGTGTAACGGTGTCACATTCACAGATGAAATGGAAACACGATAAAATTACCGCTATTTTTTTTTATCCACTGTAAAAAGCCATATCCCGAATGGTTTGATGGTTTCCCGGAGAGGTATTGCAAAACAGCTTTTGGTATTTGTCTAGTTCCTGTAGTTCCCATTCGACTGGAAAGAAGCAAAACCTCTCATTTTAATATGATAGCGATCGATAATTCCTTGCCATGAACAGGTACAAGAGAGGCACTACCGTATAGAGATGGTGGTGAGGACAGATGGTGTAGAGCATCTCTGCGAAACCATTGTCATTAATAATAGAGCTGAACTTTCTGGGATACGAAGACACCGGGAGTCGCTCTTCTGTATCCCATAAAAAACGCCAAGGAATCTTGGGATTGTCAAATAGTGTGGTCAGGGAGAAGATAATGGAGATACTGGCACTACCACCTAATTTTATGTTTATAATAAATATTCATTAGGAGTTGGTGGGTCGACCAACAGAAGCACTAACATTTAGCAAAACTAAATTAACCTTTAGGTATCTTCAGAGACAATTCAATTTATGCGATTCTTTTTCTTTCAGTCGAGCGGTATCTAGCAACGATAAATGTATAAAATATGGTTAGGCAACACTGACTCGTATCGTATAACAAATAAAGCTTTATTCTGCTTTCTACAAGTTATAGCAGCGTACGCTCACCCACCAGTTGCCAATAGAGACTGACCTCTACACAATAAGATATAAAATACAATTTACGTAGTTCGCATCGCGCCCGTGCCACGAGACGACTGAAAGACTCCATAGACACCCCCCAAATCGGACAATCCAAACTGAACTTTATTTTGTAGCATCCATAGTACACATTGTATATCTTATATATTTCAAGAAAACCTGCAAGACTGGCAGTCGAGAGCAATCACCCGTTCTCAAGACCGCTCGTTAACGTACCATATCGGTCAAGCTAAAGTGATCTTTATTACAAGTGTTATAGCATTCAGTATCATACTTTACAGCTGCAAAGAATAAGAAAAATACATAATACGGCTGAAAAGTTTCAGATTAAAGTGCTTGATTCCATTTTAACTTTCTTGTAATTGTAAGGATGGAACAACGATTAAGGCTCATTACTAAAACTTATATTGAAAAGAGAATTCCTTTGTTAGAAAAGCTAATTAATATCATTAGGTACAACTAAGTGATACGGTTCACTAATATTGGATTTTAAGTTTAATTATATTTTCAAAGCTACGTGCCATCAATGTCTACATTAAATTTCTAATGACTAGTAGCATACAAAACAGCTGATCTTAAGCGATCTCTGCAACTCAAAAACATTTACAATTTTATATTGCCTATAAAATAAAAAAATAAAACTATATTTTTTGTCCAGAGATACTGTCCAGTCCAATTAATTTTTTATGTAATTTAATTAGTTCATTCTATAACAATGCATTCATCTGTTACAGGTCGTTCATCAATGAAAACACATTCTTTATCAAAAGTTAAACACACATACGTTAGCCTACAAAAAAATGTACCCAGAATGAGTCAAATTTATTGAGCCAAAACATCTCAGTATATCGAAATGCAAAAAGCAGTTTCATGCGATACGAATATAAATCAATATAACGGTTACACGGTTTAGCATTTAACTTAAACGTTATCTCGATCACCCCATCATGCACGGTAAGTTATATAACAGAAAATAGTTTTCTTAGAAATAAAATTTAAAGAAATACCTGCGACGTAGAGGCTGGATAAACTCATCTGCGAGACTGCAATTCTATTACCGCTCCATTTCCTCAGTTGAAGCGCAGGTTAATGTACTTATCCTCGATGATTTCTGATTTAGTTCCATTTCAAAGAAGAAACATTTTCAACACGGCTTCTTTCATTAGACGAAGATATTAAACGGATATGTATGGACTACCGCGACGTATACAATATCAGATGTATTTTTAGTTTTCTATAAAGGTAATGTTGCCCTTTCTCATTCAAAACACCACAGAAATAATTTTCAATGCGATCAACAGAAGCAAATCGGAGTATTGTAAATCGAATAAATGCCAGGCTTACATAAACATTCAATGGGATATCAACGAAATCCTACCTTTCAACAATTCTTTCAATAATTACTTGAAATCTAGTAATTTACTAGATTTCATATTTCTAATATTTTTACTAGTAAAAAAGTTAAAATTCGACATTTAAATTACATAAAAATAAGAGTCACATAAACACGAAATGTGTACCTAACAGCACCTACCTGATAGGATGTAACCTATTACTAACTAACTACGGCTCCGACACTCAGCTCTAACTACTGACTCTAATCTCCGAGAAATTTGGTGAAATCGACTAAGGTTAAAATAATTATAATTCAGAACCGCATTGTTATACGGTTTGTAAACATAAAAGCAATATCGCACTCCGATGTATTCGTGAGCGCTCAAAATAGCCAAACAACATGAATAGCTTTTGTAAATGGAATAGTAGGGTCACATAAAAATTCCAGTGGTAGCCTAACATTTAGGTGGACCGCCCCCGCCCTGTTCATTCTGTTACTGCCCTTTGAATGGCGCACACTATTCCCCCGGGCGAGGCCCGCGCGCGACAGGTATCTACTAACCTCCACGAATGACTTCCGACACCTAAATAAAACAGGCTTCGGATCCAAATAATTAGGATTTCACAGTATAATTGTTTTAGGGTATAAGTGTTATTAATTCAAGGTAAAAATGTGTGTTACAATAAAATTAAAACAAAAGCAGATGAGCGCCGCGTTAAACAAAGGCCCTACGTAGGACAAACAAAAACCTTTGCTGCGTTAAAGTGGGTGGAGAGGCCCGGCTGTATTTACTTACAGTTATAATCTTCACGCAACACTCATCTCATATGTTTGGCCAGTTTTACAAACCTGGGTTTGTTTATAAAGATTTGAGTATAGTAATCCTATATGTAAATTTGAACGTTTTAAAGTTTCACTGCTAGGCCTCGTCTAGGCGATAGATCCTGGGCCCTCTTAATCCAATAAAAAATAATAGAATAAGAAGAAAAGATTAATAAACTTAATGATCTCATTGGCCGTTTGGAATGAGAGACTTATGCAACTCCTTTATGCAACTATTCTCCCAACAGGCACAGTGTTCGGTATAGTTGCTAACTACTGTGTAAGTTACGGTAAAGTCATATATTTAATGTTACACAGTTACACTTTGTTTAGTATAATTACAGTAATATTTTGTATTCACTTCTCCAGGGAGCCCCTCCCCCTATTACCTATACTGATGTGTGGCCCACTTCCATGCCACCTCTGCTGCTCTCTAGTAAGTGGTTTATGATCATCAGTAATATAGGAGGTAAGGCG
This sequence comes from Tiana niger, assembly GCA_018249895.1. Taxonomy (NCBI): domain Eukaryota; kingdom Metazoa; phylum Arthropoda; class Insecta; order Lepidoptera; family Hesperiidae; genus Tiana; species Tiana niger. Next base: position 13,027 of record DWNH01000583.1, read on the forward strand.
TCGACCGGTGCTGTAAGGCTAGCGAACTCGCACATATGGTACATAGAGTTCGCTCTCAACGGATGACAAAATTGTAAGTATACTCGTACTGTAGAACGTTATTTCAATACAGCGCTGGAGAGAGAATAATGCGCACAATTAGCTGTAACGTGTGCTACGAGTGCTCGTACCAGACTAAAGCTACGCTGTACAGCATATAATGTGATTATATCTGATTTTACAGCACAGACGATTCGTTACATCTCGTTTCATATTATAAGTTTCCCTTCTGGTAAACGTTGACATCTTGACAGTCTTGATTGAATTCCATGTTTCCTTTTTTCTGAGTACGAGCTCAGTGAACATTTAAATATTCGTACTTATCTAAGTTTCCCAATAATCATTTTTACCTGATGGTAAAACCCAGTAAAAACCCGTCGGTAAAAGATAACATGTTAAGTCCAAAGAGCTGTTCTCTTTCTGTTTTTTATAGAGAAGATGTAGAAAATGAGCTTGCGGGCCAACTTTCTTTTGTTGAACACCTGAAATACAATTTAAACGTACATTAGTTTAATATCTTGAAAGGATCGTACTCGTATGTTACACACGCACCGTATTAGATTACACGCTACAATAATTAAGCATACAATATATTCTTCACCGTCCTAATTAATTTACTTATGATTACGTGAAGCTTGATATAATCTTGTGCGACGTCACGGTAAATTGCGGTATCCTTTAACTAACACGTCTTATAAAGTTAACCCTGAGGAAGGGAAGAGACGCCTGATTTTTTTGCTAGATAATAGGATTAGGGTTCCTTTTACTTTCTACGTGAGTATAGTGGAGCCCGAGAAATACTGATGGAATACTCTATTCCTATCAAGACTAATGCTTCATTTTCATATTTTACATTAATTAATTTTAGATTTCTGTCGACGATTGGTGTACAACCAGAACAGTAAGTTAGAACGTATATTGTGTACACTAAATCCACACGGGAATTACCAAGACAACATTCAATTTGGTTTTTAATTAATTCACATAATATTGAACGACTTACCATATACTGACAATATGGCTATAGATCTATAGTCACGTATATTTAAACTAGAACCAATCTTTTGGAACAGTAACTACGCGGGACAGCTTCCAAACTTGACATAGGTACTGTAATAAGCGAAAATTAAATACTTTGCAGACACGGAAATCTGCTAAGCATGTATTTTGTACACCTGAAAAGGTAAATATGGTCTGAACTAAATATTTATATACCATCTTTGTACCTACCC
>DWNH01000584.1:0-14296 GCA_018249895.1 Tiana niger
GGACCGGACGGAGTGGCGCCGACTAGGGGAGGCCTATGTCCAGCAGTGGACAACTAAAGGCTGATGGATGGATGGATAGAAGAAGCTAACGAGCATGCAAACCACTTAGATCTTAGATACAACTAAAGACGCAACTAAGATCATATATACATATATATAGACACGTTTTGTACTTTCGAGGATAAATATAATCGCCTCATTAATGTCTGTCGGCATACACGCACCTTTTTATCCGAACAACATAATAATATTGCTTTACGGTCGAAATGGGCGTGGCGTGGCCAAGTTTTACCATCAAAAAGCAACTAGTAAAAAGAAATTATGTTCTCTTGATGTAAAATAGTAATTTTTTTTGTAGGTATCAATGTGGGTCCAGTCGTTGCTGGTGTGATTGGAGCCAGAAAACCCCAATATGATATTTGGGGCAACACTGTTAATGTTGCTTCGCGTATGGATTCTACCGGACTGCCAAACCACACACAAGTCACCGAAGAGGTGTACCAGGTCCTGAAAGATATGCCTTATCAATTTGTGTGTAGAGGAAAAGTTAAAGTTAAAGGCAAGGGCGAGATGACTACGTATTTCTTAACTGACAGAGCACCTGCGAACGGCAACGGCCAAAATACTTCCTCTAACGGTCCGTCTCTAAATCCACCAACTGCTTACGGTGGTGTCGCTACTCCTCTCGCAATGCTACAGAACTCTGCTCGTAGAGCGGCTGCACAACCTTCAAGATTGCCACCGTTAAGGGAAACATCAGTCGCTGCGGAAAACGAACCGCTACTACCACCCAATAGTCAAAATGGAAATAACCACAAAGGCAGTAAAGGTCGTCGCAACAAGGAGCCAGAAGAAACCCCGCCTCCCCCTCCACCCCACGGCATATCGGCGAACCCGCGGTGGCCGCCTCCACGAGCATTAGTACCTCCTTGGCCTAGGCCTCAAGAACCGCGTCCGCCTGCCGTACACAAAAGAAGACCACCAACTAGGTTACCCAGACCGCGATCAAGTGAAAGCTTGCCATTAGCGCGAAGTCCTCGCGTACATTCATCTGCTGATGAATTAAGCTCTCTAACAAGATCTCCTAGCCTTAGTTCTTCCGATGAAAGTTATTCGCGTACAACAGACGCCTCCCCGTCTCCCCCTCGCCCCACACCCTGGCTGCCACCGCCGCGTCCTCAGCGCACTGAGAGCAACCCTGGGTACGATTACCCTCCGATCAGGGGTGCTAAACCTACTCCTAGTATCATAAACGATATCTACGCTAAACATAAGATCATGAAGAAACCTTCGCTCGACGATAAACTTCTCGACGGTAGCATTAACTTTCATAAGGAAGAGGAAAAACTGCAAAGAAGTATAATAAATATGCTTCAGGCATCTGCCAAGCGGGACGGTAGCAGTCAGACGGATAAAAAGGACGTGCCTCGCCTTACACAAAGAACTAATTCGTTTTCAAGTTCAGGCAGTCGTCCGAGTAATTTGAAACATCTCAACCACGATTCTAGAGAAGTGTTCACTAAAAGAAGTCCTTCCGATGTGGCTTGTGTCCAACCGTTCGAGAGAGAAATACAAAGGCTGCTCGATGATAAGAATCTAATTAAGAGTAATCCGCCAAAGGCGGAGCGAAAGGAATTGAAGCTCGAATTGCGGTAAGTGATTTTTCGTAGTAGAGTAAAGGTTAAAAATAAATAAGGTTTGAAAGTTTAGTTTTATAATTTTACATCATTATTTGAAGCTACACCGAACTACTCCGACCTTACTGAAACATCGTGAAACTATATTTTTGGCAGACCGTTTTTGTTGATTTGTGGGTCATAATTTTTGACATTTTAATATCATACTGAACTTATCTATCTTCCAATTTTACTCGTTTTTAGAATATTACTTTATTTTATATTGAAAAAGTAGTAAACGGGCATGCACACCACCTGATGTTAAGTGGTCACCGCAGCCCTTAGATATTCACAGTCAACTTTAAATTCATATAAGTACTGCTGAGATTATATATATGTAGATGGATTACTACTTCTAAGGACTAAGATTAGCGTCTCAAATAAAACGGTACCTTCAACCACGCCTCTGATAATGCCCGATAACGTACCATCTAATAAGCGTGTTTTCTCTAGAGTAGTCTTTCTCTCTGTACAATATAGAGGTCAGAACCCAGCACTGGAGCCTGTGCGCAACTGCAATAACAACAACAGCAGCCCGCTGCACGCGGTGGGGCTGGCGGCCATCACGCAGCTGGCGCGCCACGAGGCGGCCAGCCCCGCGCCGCCCGCGCTCCTCGCGCCCCTCGCGTCCCCGCTCCGCCCCACCCCCGCTGACTTCCCGGGGGTGCTGCCCACCGACGTCGTCGTCGAGTTGCCCTCGCCTTCACATTCGCGGGGACAGAACACTGCCAAGTGAGTTGTTCACTTCTATTTGAGATAAGAAACAAAGCCTTATATATTAAAGTATATAAAATATTATAAGACCTATAAAATTGCCTCAATTCAGGATGGTACTGTGATATGGGAACTCTAATATTTTCAAATGATATAGAAGTTACAATGTTACAAAATATGTATTATAAAAGAAAGGTAACATACTTAATTTTTAATAATTACTTGCTCTTGAGAATACTGTTAATTGGATGCTTGTTTCAGTGCGCCAAGTGGCCGAAAAACAGATACAGCAAACACCAAAGAAAAACATGAAAAGGAGGTTCAGGATCGACTGCACAACCGGGTAAGTGACAGTTTCAATATACAGGAATAATTTTATTATTATTACACGTGTTGATTATTATGTGTAACTTTCCGTACAGGTGACCACTTCTAATCATAGAGAAATGGGACTTTACGGGGAAAGTCAGTCCGAGTGGAGTTCGTCGTGTTCGGAAGGCGAAGGCGATGGCGATGGCGGCCAGCCTGAGAGCACGGGCTACACCACCGACGACCCCGCGCTCGAGAACGTGTCTATGTTAAACGAGGCGGGGCTAACCGACGCAGAGGCCGCTTTGAGTGATGTCAACTCTTGCTACTTCGACCGCGACGATGACGTGTCCTCTAGAGCCTCTTCGCGTCTGCTGGACTCCGAAGCGCTGGTGTCGCTTGAGTCACTCAGCGCCATCTATGACTCCGACGAGCCCGCACATAGGTACTTGGCGAATATTCGCACCGTCAGCGAGTCTATAACTAGAAATTTCGGCCAACCCACCCACGTCACCGACGGTGAGAGTGATGTCTAGTGATAGTGATGTGATATGTGTGTTGTAGACTGTCGTATAACTTCAATTGAAGGGTTCATGAACTTTTGATCATTTCTATAGACTGTTTCACCCTTCGCTGTGTATCGATTATTTGTATTGTGATGAAAGAAACTTTTTTTATCATTCTGTGGTCAGTGTAGGGAACTCTGAAAGGTTGATGTTTGGAAGAGATTAAGTACTTTGGCTCTCTAAGGAATTATAATAAAGAATACTCAAAATTCTTAATTTTCTATTGCAAATTTTCGATTTTTGATATCATGTGAATTGTTATTTTTTATTATATTATTTGACAAAAGTTAATCTGCGTTAAGTTTAAATGTTTCATAAACCATTACTGTTGAAATAGTATTGTGTCTGTTTTTTATCTATATCATTTGAATGTATGTATATTGTCAATATGTACCTATAAAAGTAACACTGTATGATATTTATGTACAGTTTAGTGCCATGTGATGGCACCTCGAATCATCTACTGATATGCGATGATCTCTACAATTATAAGGTGCTCTGACTTAGAATTATTTGTTGTTTGTCTTGTGATATGGAATAGGATTTCGAATTCGAGCGACCAATATCTGTTAACGTCAATGTTTTATCGTATGGGCTGGCCCCGTTACTGTACAATTAACTTAATTCTACTTCGTCTCGAAGCAAGTTGGTACTTGTATCTGACTACGTGATTAGTGGTTACAGTTGGGAATTTGTGAGGTTACTAAGTAAGTATGATATTTTGCATTTCAATATAATTAAGAGTATATTATTGTTACCATAAAACTTTAAATTTGAATTACTCACCTTACACTTTCTGTTTCTCTTCATCCGAATACATCCATAGTTCTTGAAGTTTTAATGTAGGTACTCTATATTTTTAAATTTCTCATACAATTTCTATTATTGTAACTTTATCATTTAGAATTTACATATATTTGACATTAAAGGCCGAATTAAATATTTTATTGTGATAAGAAAAATGTTGCTAATGGATATTATATTCTTATATTAGGTACCGTGTAAGTCATTAACGTTTGAGGTACAATTGAAATTGTCACATCGCTTCAATACGGATATAACTATTAATTATATTAAATAATTATCAGTACAACTTTACTGAATAAAATTTTTTGTCACACATTTTAATTATTCTAGTCAATTTATTCTTTTGTCAATTACTGCCTTCATGTATAACTGGATTGCTTAGTCTTCAACTTCATTAAATAATTTTATAACGTGTATATTTGTTACTGCATTGTTATTAATAACAATTTTCGAATCTTTATCACGCGGTTACTTCAAAAAATACAAAAACTTTCATAAATAAATTATTCAAATTAAATAATAACGTACATTTTAATAAATTCGGCCTTAACAAGTTTCTGCATAGAATTAAAATTAATTTTTGTTCATTTTCCATTAAAATTAGAACCGCATTGCGGCCTTGGTAACTGGTAGTGTAGATAGAACGTGAGACTAAAGTACAACCAATATATTAACACCAGTAGTGAATATTTGTTGTAGAATATTCTCCGATATATTTAGAAACTTAATTATATTATTTAAAATATAAATAACATAAGTTTATGTGTCAATTTCATGTCACTATTGTTAAACAAGTGTAAGATTTATCGATTGGAATTCAAATGTTATATTCGCATTTCATATAGCCTATGCATATTTTGAAACGCGCCGCTTATTTGGCTTGGCGTGTACTTATAAGATACTTATAGCGTGAGGCTCACTCTTCCTCATTTTGCTGGTCGTGGAACACTATTTGGTTTGTTGTATTGTAAAGCCAATTTATTTATTTACTGTTGTTGCTTGTATCAAGCGCTGTATTCTATTTGCCTACTATGTGTGAGTCTTCAATGAGAATACTAATCACTTATTCTGAGATAATAGTAAAAATGCTTGCTTCATTTGCTACCACCGTACTGAAAATCGTATTTCCCGCGTAGAGTTTTAATTCATAATCACTTAATATAACCTTTGTAAATATTGTCACCAGTCACCGACAATGTGTGTGACTGCATTATCTTATTTCTGAATTGTCTTGTTTGCTGATTTACATGCAATAAGTCGACTTACAGATTTTCTCATTGACTTATCTAGGTATAGTGCCAAATATTTTGAGTATTGCTTCTAATCAGAGTATTTATTTGATCACTTCATTATTTTAATGAAAGTAATCTCTATTTTCGACATATAACATTTGTGATTAGTTTAAATTTAGAATTGACATGTTAGATATGCTATACGTACCATACCATGTATATAAAGTAGTTAAAGAATAATATGCTCCTATTGTCATATTAAATTAGGCATTTAGGAACTTTCTTTCTGGTGATCCCGTTTACACAATTTGAGTTTATCAAAGTGAAGAAAGCATTACTGTATCCTTATTGTTTTCAGTAAAGTTTTGACATATTAATTATTTGCAAGTAAAATTATGAAACAGATGCTCAGGAGAGAGGTAAATATGGTTATTGTTGAATTGATTGTTTTCAGTTATTTATCTCTCTATAGCAGTTACAATTGATATGCAATTTAAGAAGAATAAACAAAAAAATTATTGTTCTTATTTTGAAGTTATATATCATATTTTCTCCATTTTGATAAACCATCTTATGACTTGATATTCTGTGTTATCCACATTAATGCTACTTTGTACTTATTTTAAAATACTTAGAACTAACATAACTTTTTCGTGAATTCTTAGTTTAAAGTATTAAAGACTGTTAAAGCTGTCTTTGGTGACTTTAATTCACAAACTTGAAAAGACGCTATAATTGTTAATGTGGATAAGCAGTTTGTTTAAATAAAAAATGTACTTTGATAGCAAGAACTATGTATACCTATTTTTTGTAGATATATAAATTTGCAGCGTATTTAGAACGTGTATTGTGTATATTTATTTATTTCAATTCAATTAAGCAATATTAATTACTTATTACAAATTAAAGTGGTTTACATTACCGGATAAAGAGTTTTATTTCCTAAAATGACTGATATTAACTGTTACATAATTTTTATAGAACTGATCAATTGTATCATGTTGTACCCATTGGTTAGCAGTATTGAGCGAGGGTTATACTCATCGTTGCGTCTTCCGCATACTAATGCTTTTAACCTTGAACTAAAGTACCATGGTGTCACATGGCCCCGACAACTTCATAAGATGTACTTCACGCGGCGCATAGAGGCCATTGCATATAATTATAAGTTGGGTGACGTTGACTTAGACAAATTTCAGTTAGGGATTTAGGAGTCATAACATGTTCCAACATAACTCACTTTAATCTGATTTATGGTGTTACAACGCGAGCGTACAAATCGCTCTGATTTGTTTATGACAGTTCCAGAACCTGGAAAGTGTTGCCACTATAAAAATATTTTACAATAGCTTTGTCAGAAGCATATTGGAAGGTAATTCAGTTGTCTGGATACATGAAGTAAAGTACAAACTTTTGTTGGAGAAACTCCAAAAGAAACTACGAAATGGTTATATTTTAAGTAATACGATTATTATCCAGGATTCCCTCACGTGTATCCATCTTTATTTCTATAAGAGATGTTGGAATATGACTCCCTTGAGGTCATACTCTGATAGCGTATTTCTTTCGGTTGATCAGAGGTGACCTAAGGATTCCTTCAGTGCTAGAATTGATATCAATAAATGTTCCTAATAAATGCAGTAGATTTCGACTAAGAAAGCTGTTTGTAGTCCCAAGGTGCGAGCTGATATTGGTCCGTGAGTCACTACTTATTCGCGCCCTAATGTTAGTGTCCTGGCTTAAGATTCTGGTCTGGACTTGTTCTATTCCGTGCCTGCTGAGTTTCGCAGGACAGCCGGAAAATATTCACAATTAGGTACGCAATATTAAGTGAACGCTTTAGTCTGTAATGTTTATATAGGTAGTATATATCAGGAGAACACGTTCCATTTTCCTTTTTTCACTTTTGAAAATAGAACTTTACGCGTAAATAAGAAATCTGCACGGGATTGCAATATAACTACCTATATAGTTATAGATAACATACACGTACAGCTACTATAAACGCATATTTATTCATGGACGCGCAATGCGTTTTGTAACTGCAATTAAGCCACGTATCCTCGATAAGCAACTTAAATGGTAAACCACTGCATTGCGATGTAATTTGCAAAAAATAGTATTGTGTTTCATTCATCATCGGTTTATATAAAAAAAATTGAATAAATGGTCATATATTATTAATTATGCCTTCTAACTTATGTAGGTACTTTATTCCAAAACCTGAGTAGTGTCTGCTTCATACCCACCTTTTCTCTGCAGTATTGGTTGTCATGACAACATTGATTTACTTAAACCTGGATATTGTGTTAACCTAATAAAACTGGATCGTATTCAAGAACTTGTTTCTCTATCTTATCAGGAGTGTAATCATAAGAATAGGAGTTGTATGACTAAGAACAGAGTAAAGGATTGTAACGTATCTACAGTAGCTGTACTCGCTATAATCAACTACTGAGTAGGTAGTTCGATAGTTTATGTAGTACAAAAATATTTTTAACTATAATACCATTTTCATGATAGTGTCTTTAGATGTATTTGGAGCGGTTATGAGTCAGGTGGTAGTCAGAGGCAGTTTTAAAGAAGTTATCATTAAGCATTCTGTATGCAAGTGACATAAAGTGTGAGGCAGAGAGGCAGGTATGACGCGGCTGGCCCCGGCATACCCGGCAGCCACCACGCGCACGCCACAGCTGTCCGCGCGACGCGGCCGCCCATTGGCTGCTCGCGAAACCGGTCGCGCGCCCCGCACCGCGCTCCCCCGCGCCCGCCGATACAAACTTCCAAACGAATTCTTATTCATGTTCCTTGCTACGACCGTTGCTGCCGTTGAGCGCGCGCACCAAGCCTGTATTTCGCGATCGCGTAATCTAATCGAAATGTTTTCAATGTTGTGTACGCCTTCTCTATCCGTGTACATTTTCTGATAGAATTTGAGCCGTCCTCAAGTTCGCGTCGCAGCCGGGACGTTGAACGCTTACGCTATGACGACACACGGTGGAACCAGTGTTTTTGTCCTTTTTGTTTCAACGGTGCTTCGTGAGCGGCTTCGACACAGGGCTACCTTAACCATGTGCGTCAAATAGTGTCGTGCTCCTATTAGTTTTTTGTCAAACTAATATGTTAGCTCGTGGATATTGTGGTGCGTAGTGAGCTAGTAGAAGCTCCGTGTTGTGAATCATAGTGCAGTGTCGATATGAAGGTGACTGTGTGTTTCGGGTCCGTTCGTGTTCTGGTACCTTGCGGCGCTGGCGACCTGTTGGTCAGGGACCTCGTTCGAGAAGCAACGCTCCGGTACAAGAAAGCTACCGGACAGGTCAGTTGAACATGTTACTTCTAACAGCTCCGCCCCCGCTAAGGAATGTTTTCGCGCGGTTTTCTTGCATTTTCATTGGTTACTGCTGGTTAGAGTTGTTTATTATTTAGTATTTAGAGCGATTCTCGAGCGATTACTCACCATATATATTTATATACATTTGTAATCTCATTAATGCAGTAATTGACCGAGTATTGCATATACACATATCTATCATCTCAGAAGACCAAGTACTGACCAAGTACATAAAGCTATCAAATGAACTTCATAGTATCACGTATTCAAGTTGTACCATCGCATCCACATCTCCTTTTTGCGCTAATGGCAATTTCTATGGAATTCACGATCTTGCATCGTCGATCAGCCAGACCGAGATCCACTTTCGCGACAATGCATAAATTGCCAGTGAATAATTCGAAATAGTGGCAGCATTAGCCATAGATGCGGTCAAACCAGATTCATGCACGACTTGCTAGAATTTCATAATGCAGACGGCACACTTTTGACAAGTTATTTTTAATCTACAATCCATAATTTCACGGGGCCAACTAGTTGACCGTGACTAGAAAGGATTTGATATAATAAAATTCCTAATTTGATTTAAAACTTGGTAAATATTTATGCTTGCAAAATTGTCGGTAGTAGCAGAAAAAGATAAACCTAGTCGGTATAGATCGTATGGCATAAATTACGTTCATTTCAGTTGCACTATTTTATATTTTTACACTTAATATTCCGCTGAAAATTTTATATAGGTACCTAAGTAGATCGGTACTTTTGGTATTAAGTTTGTCATTAGTTCAGTAAAGTTTGTATACTATAGGTAATATTGTTCCAATAGAGATGTACCATAAACGTGTATAATTATAAATTTCTTTGATAAACAAGTTGGTACATATCATCTATGTTTACGCAGGTAATTATTAGACCTCACCTGCACTCGCACCTGCGCCTGCGCCGACATAGAGGCTCGTAGGAAGTGACTGACCTTGCATTTTACTTCCCTGCATCATCGCTTATTAACTGTCATAACTTTGAAGTTATTCTACAACATACTACGATCAACAGATGGAACAGAATATACCTATTCATTATGTGACTTCAAACAAAAGAGGTTAATTCGTAGGAATGTTTTTTTTAAGATTAATTGCCATGAATTAAAAAGGAATTAATAAAATGAATGTATTTTCCAAACCCAGTTTTTGTGTCTAAACTATAAAACATAATTTTTAACAGATGAGCAGCATACTTAAATCTGCAATCTCATAAATTACTCGTACACTTCAGCTTGACGGACTTCACGACATCTGCAAGCAATTACGTCGGAACATCTTCTGTTATAAAGTAAAAAAAGCTTTAAGAGGATAAAGTCAAATTCAACATTAATATAAGAAGACTTGACTTACACACACACTCAGAAAAGACGCCATGTGGCGCCCTGAGAAATGATCTCTGTTATGTTTTCCACGATATCATAAAGGTTTTAATTGATAAATATTTAAGAAATCGGGTAACGTCTTTAATAACAAACTGGTCGCAGGTGCGTTTTCGGTCCAATAATGCCTATTTAACTTTTTGTACCTTAAGTCTTTAGTTTTATTGCGATTTTAGGAAACAGACAATGGCCTATTGTTATTCTTAAAGACCACACCATAAGATTTTGTAACGGTTGAGTTGCTAAGATCATTTGATTTACCATAGCAATCGTCCTTTTTAATTTTGGGAGGTAGGTATATTTTTGTGTCTATAGACAGTTTTGTGTACCAAATTATTTTTAAGGTTACAAATTTAGTCCTTCAACTCCAATATGGTGGGTAACAAAATACGTACCTACTAATGGATTATGGAGCATCGTGATGGATTGATTTTCGCCTTTTTCCTTTTTAAAATTCAAAATCGGTACAATTATATATCTATGTAAATGCAAAATTCCTGAGGTTAAGTATTCCGTATTCGTATCCCGCGAGGTTTGTTTATAGAAGACCCCAAAAGGTCTCGTCATTTTTCCGAGAACCGGTCGTCGGGCGTTGTGCATATAGCACGAGGCACGAGGTACAATAGATGTTTCAAGTCAACCTCTCAAGCGCCCGCGCCTCTCGCATGCTTGGCGCGCCAAGCCCACAACAAGGATCCCATTGTTTTCTCAACATTACTTCATGATTGCCCGTTTTGGCTGAAATTTACACGTATTATACTTCCTCGCGAAAACGTGCCGACACACTGGCATAGCATTATACATGGTGAACTTTTTACTCTGAAATTGGAGCGGTTTTTTCATGCACGAGTAATATAATAAGGCTTTACCAGTAGAGCGGCAAGCGGCAGTTTGCCGCTCGTTAAGTCGAACTCGCGACCTTTCCGTTGTGTAACCGCGGCAAATCATGCAGAAACATTTTGCCAAAACTTTACAATTGCCATCGCGCAACATTATTCCTATTGCTGACGAATAAGTACACTAAGAATACTTAATATGTAGGAATGAGAACTGTTGCAACCAATTTCGATTCATAATGTATTGGGCATTGCGAATGGAATCATGATTGATTGATGAGCTCTAAATCATTCGACCGTGAAAATGTGTTTCTCAAGTATCTATTTGAAATGCCTAAATTGCATACAATAAAATGTACCTACTACCTAAGCGATTGTAATGTTTTCGAGCAAATAAAATTTTATGTGTCTTGGCATGCGCGTGTAAGACACAAATATAGGTAGGTACTTTCTATAATATTAGACGAATAAAATATTTGTAGATAAGTGTTTTTACTTCTATTATTAATAGGTGGTTGAATGCCGCCCGAGGTAGCACCACCGCCACACCTAATACTACCGTAAAGCAATTTAATGTGTTTCGGAAAGAGGGTGTGGCTGCCGGAGTTCACTAAATACGAGGCTACCACCTTAGTCCTTAGAAGTAGCAACGCATCTGTTTGGGATCTCAGGTGGGACTAAGGTACTGCCTGAAGTTGCAAATGGATGCCCAAGGGTTGCAATGACCACTTAACACAAGGTGATCTGCATAGTCGTTTGCTTCTTTTATTCAATAAAACAATATATTAACTATACTACCTTGTAATCATGTAACTGTGAAAACTAATAAAACGTTATTATTTAGGTATATAGATAGAGAGGATTTTCAACTTTTTAAAAATAGTTTTACAAAGTAGTTTGACGATAGATTCCTTTTACAAGTTAAAATATCTGACGTAAAATGTAGGCCACATGAAGTTCAGTGTTTAATCTGTAGCCCCTGACCTGCATGAACATTTGCTATTTTACTATTAAATATATACGAGATTCAAAATTTAAAAGTAATAGTAAAGTATGTGACTTACACACACTACTTCATCGGTTGCTGGCAGCATTTTATTTAATCACAATTTACACAATAAAGTAATTTATAATCTTATCAAAACATATTTAAGTGAGTAGATTGCTTAACGGCCACCATAATAGTAGGTCGCCAGCTCGATTAGATAATTCTTATGTAGTAACCAATCTACCATATATTTATTTACTACATATTAACCCAAGTAATTTAATTAAAATTAAATCATTTTTGATATTAAATGATTCGTGAGTGACACTATTCATGATGACTGAAATACCGGCTTACTCACGTGTGTTTTTTCGGGTTCGAAACTAGTCGGGCAAACCCGAACACACGTGAGTAACCCGGTATTTCAGTCATCATAAATCATTTTTGTCAAAAATATGTTTTTTTGGTTTTAGGATAGAAAGAAATAATTAAATTAAATATTTATAAATATGCATACATGATGTTATACAAAATGCATTATAAATATAATATTAAGGAGAGTTTGCTGCATCGACGCAGTGACGGACTAAGCTTATCGTAGGCCCGAGACGAAAAATTAAATGAGATCCCAAGAAATTCCAATTCAGAAGTTGAAATAGTCATAAATCATTGTTTTATTAAAATAAAGTCGTGGTGTTTTCCGAATGTGTAATAATTTTTTTCGCCGAAACAATTAACAGTTTACTATAACCGAGAGTTGACAAAAACAAAACACATGTTTATAGTAGTACCATAATAATAGCTGTAAATATTTTATAGCAACTGATTACGTTGAAGCCCATCAGTAAAAGCAAGAAATTGCGAATATTATATTACAAAACCAATTGCAACTCACGTAGTAACATTACTTAGCGGCTAAATTATGTCAGGAATGTCAGGATTATTAGTTGCACAAGAAAATTGCTTTCCGACATCATGACATATTGCAATGTGTGATGCAAAGAACGACTTCCTGGATATATCTGCAAGATTGTGACCCAGCAACATCGTAACCTGACGAAATGAAAGTGTTAAAGAGAGTTAAAGGAACAAGGCCAATGATAGCCTAGTGGTTGAATTTGACTGGCCTCTGGTGTAGTGGTTAGCGAACCTGACTGCTAAACGGGAGGTCGTGGATTCGATGCCCACCCAGAACAAAAGTTTGTGTTATGAGCATGAATATTTGTTCTGTGCCTGGGTGTATTGTTATCTATATAAGTGGGTATGTATTTACAAAAAAAAAGTATTTAAGTATGTTTATCAGTTACCTATCTGGTTACCATAGCACAGCCCTAGTTGTCTAGTTTGGGATCAGATGACCGTGTGAGTTGTCCCAAGATATTTATTTGGATCCGTGTTCAATGCCCAATTTTCCCTCTATTTTTTTAGTAATATGTGAGAATTGTGGCGACCATTTTAGTCCTAAAGAAATAGCAATAACATTTTGTTTCAAGTGAAGAAATGGGTACAACGCGGCAACGGTGCGGCGCCTGGGGTGGTGTCTCCACGTGCAAAGAAAATACAACATTTTTGTGTTAGAAATCATGCAAGTTGAAGTTGTTTTAGAAATCATCGAAGTTGTTTCAATTTTTAACCAGATAATATCTTAGACAGTATCTTATTAGGCACCGTCCGCAGACGCAGTCGATCTCATTAGCGTACGTAACGGATGCAGTCTAATGACCAATCACATGCAATGAAATCGTGTGTTGCCTGATATTATTTTAAATATTTCCTGTCGATTAGGGTCATAGTCTATTTTTACTTATTTAATTAAGTAATTCATTATCAGAATTTTTAATAAACGAATATAGAAAAAGATTAAAGTTACTTTGATATCTATTTGTTGTGTAAACTTTCATCCCAGGTTCACAAGAAGGTAGCGCCAGGAAAACTCTTCTTATTCATTATTAGTTATTTGACGAAGAAAAACTTAATAGTTTATGTAAATTGCATAAAGCCCTTTTCGTATCTGCAGAATTAAAATAAAAACCGTTTATTTATACACATATGAAAATACAAAGGCATCAAGGAAACATTTAGTTCGTCATATTACACCATATTATTATGTTAGAGAAAGTTTTAAAACTAATATTATATGTGTATAAAATATTTACAATTATTGATTTTATTAACCGATTTCATTTTTATTTACGAACTAGGTACCTATCAATGCACGTCAGCTATTTCGGGTTATTTGATTGGTGCTTAGGAAATTGAAAAAAAAAGACGTCAGAACTAAACTCTCGGCACTTGTTTCGGCCAGTCACTGATCTCACTTAAAACCGCTGTATGGAACTTTAAATTTGTATAATGTATGAATTAAGTTATATAATTATGTAAGGTTTATGTTCCAATTAAAAGCATTTTTATTTTTT
>DWNH01000585.1:0-14295 GCA_018249895.1 Tiana niger
TAGGAACACATTATTTTTGAGTATTCAGGGATAAATAAATATCTTGTACAACACACACGCGGCCGCCTGATCCCAAACTAGGCCGTTTTAAAGCCACAGCCACCGGCTTAGCAGTCAGGCTCACTCACCACCTGATCAAGACGCTACTCTATATTTCTATGCATATGTACATACATATGTACATATATGCTCTTTATGTTTGTGTCAAATTAAAATATATACATTTTCTAGATTAAAGATAAAAATCGAAATATTGATGTATAAAAACTTCGAACAAAAATATTTTTTCAATTTTTAGCCGTAGTCTGATGAAGTTCTTTAATGTTTAATGTTTTAAGGCACATTTGTTTTCATTAAGAGTGGGCTAACATGATTCCAGCTTATTTGTAAGTGTCTGATGGCTATAAGAGAATACGCTTCGGTATGCTTATAGTAAACTGGAGTTCTAATTTAATTAAGTTATCGAACAGTTGATTAAGCACTCATAAAGGTACACTGCGGTTCCGGTGTTCAAATCCCTTAATAATCGGCGGTGTACTGCCAACAGCGCATTATCACCTGGTGTTGTATGGTAATAGTATATGAAGTATAGTATGCAGATAGGGTGTGGATTAGTTATTACTTGCTGTTGGGCGAAGGAAAATATCGCATAGGATACAACTTAATAAAATTTCTAAAACATTGCGTGTCCAATTCCTTGTAACCCTATCCAATTTTAAAGAAACTCGAGTTCGGGTATGTTTTATTTGCGACGATAGAACGAATACCCTTGTATCCTACGATTGAAAGTCGGAAGTGCTATGGATTTGAGAAGTGCTATTAAATTAAATGTAGCTCTTTACAGCACATGCACCCCACGTTAATTAGTTTTACTTTTTTCGTTTTTACGAATACAAAATATTTAATTTAGTAGATTAAAAATATTTACCTGCTATTTGTCAGTTTCTGATATCATAACTATAATTCATAAAATCTGAATTACCTTCTACTGTCTCAGGTGTAATATCTATTGAAAGTCTATACAACGGTACGTACGGTGTTATCCAGCGGAGCTGCCGCATTGCATCTTGCATTATTCGTACATAAAGGGTTGTTTAGTATCAATATATCCGTTTTATACCTAACCGGATTGTGGAAATATAATGCATTATCCAATTGCCGAAACAAAAAACTAACTAAACTAACCTTCCAACATTGTTACTATGTTAATAAATAATTATAAATAAATTGGTACAAATGGAGACATTTTGTTTGTATGACATAATTAGTGTGAGGCGTTATTTATTATTATTATTGCAATAGCATTAATAGAGCCAACAACGTGGAGGCTAAAATCTCAGAGATCTTGAGAATAACAATCAGAGCATTTATCTATTAAAGTTGTTTGGTAAGCACCCACAACAACGCTCTCATGCTCACCCCAAACTTTTGCTATTTTCAAAATATTTTCATAAACTAACATAGATTACTAACGTAACAGAGAGATAGAGAAATTACACCTTCCGAGTTACTTATTAGGGTTTTGTTCATTTTTCACAGATATTTAATCTGTTCCAAAGCTACTACAGCGATATGAAGTTGGAAATAAATTTATTTCTGTGATTACGTTTTTATAATTTTGAATAATTATATATGAGGTTGTTTAAGATTAAATTGAAATTTTTCTCTAAGTAACTCTTAATCTACTGAGCCTAAAAATTTCAAAAAAAGTACAGAAAATATTTATTTGCTTATAAATTATAGGATAACGTAATCTCAGAATAACATGGTCAATATTTTAATATTGTGCATACCAACTTATGTATATTTGCAGTAGAAACGTAAAGAAGACAATGTAATTGTTTTTGGATTAAATAATTTAATTTGTACCATACGGCCGTCCTCACCAGACTAGGCATCCGACACTGCGTACCTACCGCGCGTATTAGTGTCGCACTTGCGATGCGAGATCAACCCGCAAATGTCTATTTATTGCTTTTCTTAATTGCCTTTGAATGTTTGTTCAACAAAATGGTACATATGGTACAAAATCTATTGCTACCACATGAAGTACAGACAAACTTCAACAATATCGCGGGGATATTAAACTAAATCCGCTTTGAGTCATAATGTAGGAGTCTAATAATATACAAAGCAAGTTCGTTAGTTGTAAGTGAAGCCTCAAAGCGCCAATAAGCTGAAATAGATCACTTTAAGTACGACTGCGCTTAATTGCTTTGTTTGCAATATTCCGGGTATAATGTGTGTGTACAGCGCTTCACGTCGTAATGGAATAGGTAAGAGTATATCAGTTATAATACCTTCCGAACTTAATTTTAGATTGATTATGTTTACGTAAGTAATTACATATTATACGCACTACCTTGAAGCGCGAAATGTGTCTCCTTCGAGGTTTAGGGCAAAATATGTACATACATATATGTATATGGTATTTTATGCACAGAGTTCATTCCTATCAAATTCTTATTGATAAATAATCTATATTACAGACAACATGTCGTACTCGTGTCGTGCCATGCGTGTATGCACTTGCTGAGCAGGGGAACGACTGCTAACAATGCTGATAGCTTGGCGCAGTTGCCCTGTGTTCTAACTTTATGTATCAATTTACGCAATCTTTATAAGGAACTTATAGGGAATTAGGAAGAAATTAATAAGGAACTCTTTGTTACTAACACTATGGGAGTCAATAGCCTCAAATAAATGTTTTTTATTTTTTTATTAATTTACACCTTAAAAATATAGTGTTGAAAAATGTTGCACTTGATATCGCACAAGGCTATGAAATTATTTACATTATATATATAATTGATATATACTTTATGCTATAGACCGATGTCATTTTTCGGTGATAACATCAAAATGATTCCTTAATGAAATAAAAATCAAACCACAAATAACGAAATGCAATGGTATTAAAACAGCGTTTCACGGCCAGGTGAGCCCGGGATTCACGGCCCAAAAGCCAATGTTAGTGGGAAAGTGCAAACTTGTAATAATTAATTTCAGTTGCGTCCGCACGGGGGCACTGAGCGATGCGAAATCGCCGCGCGATGAACAGAATTTTGATTACGCTACGCTACGAGCTACGATGTAGCTAGACGTACCTCTACGGGTGTCTAACGTAGCCGCTGCTACGACGCTACGTGTTTTGTAAAGCGTCGCGGTTACGGCATTATTTTAGTTAATTTTATCTTGTAACTAAATTGATCCAGTAATAATTGGGTTTATACGATTAAACCTCAGCGTTAAAGGTAGTTTTGAGCTACCGAGAAAGAAGACTTTAAATGATGATTCGTCATGAAGTGCATTGCTGTAAGAACGTCACACGCCTGTCCTTAGATTTCATAAAAGTCTTTATGTGACATGTCATTTATGTGACAGGTATTGACTAATGTATGATACTACAAGTGCAATAGTAATCATATTTGTGTCTCTTGTGCTCGTCTTTAATTTCATTGCGTTCATTAATCTTCGCTTGTGTGTGTCCTAAAAGAGGATAAATATTTCATTTATCACATTAAACTTTAATTCATAATATGTACCTACATTTACAAACACTTTTACATAAAATAAACAAATTTAGTGGAACAAAATATGTAATTGTCGTAGTTTATATGCATTACATATTATAAATGGATCCTGTTCGGCATTGAGATGTACCAAAAATTAAGTAATCTCTATAGAACTAATTAGAAGTTTAGTGAACTTCTTACACTTTAAGTAATTTATAAATTAACATTTTACGTACCTACCTTATTAAGCTTAAAGTTCAGAAACATTTGCTGCTCCGAAACTAATTAACAAAATAAGTTCTTTCATATACAGAATAACTATTTTGTGCATACAGTTTAAAATATGTTTAAAAAAAACTAGATAACATACAATATAAATATTACCTTTTGACAGATAAAACAAAAACTAAATTAGTTTAATACAAAAGAGATCTAAAAACATTTTTTAAAAAGCAACACCATAACAGCACAGATAGCAAATCAACCCCATTATTCCAACATTATTTTGCGCCAAACTGCGTAGGTGTAATAACGATGGGATATCAAACGCTTCCCAATATTGATGGCTCGAGTCCGGCGCCGGCGGCCACTGCGCCATGAATCACTGGCATTACCTGCCATTTGTACTAGCAAAACACTACGCTATTGTACTTTTGAGTTATTTGATATTCATCGATAGTTTCGTACGACGTGTAGTTTGCAATTATATAACAAAGCAAGTAATGGATAGGATAATGAAATTCTGTGAGGACATCAAAGTAAACTAAGGTAGCGAGGTAAAGGGCTGCTAGCGGAACCCAATGCACGTGATGTATGCAGAAGCTATGCGCGCGGTTACACGGACGTGAATTAAATACGTAATGAGACTGATTGACGATAGCTTTTGGGCCGTATTTATAGCTGTCCATAGTGGCGATTTCATTGTTTGGTATTCGCTGCGTAGTAAGCTGGCGGAAGAATTTATTGTTTTTTTTTGAGCATGATTTGCATAATAACTATTTTAGGTAATTACTGTGGTTAATTTTCATGTAGAATATACCCGGAATTTCATCTATTTTTATGCATAATAACTACTAATACTGTACTGAATTTATATAAAAAAAAAAAATCTTTTCGAATACCTTAGAAACGGCTCGACGGATTGATTCTCAAATCTAATCAGATCTAAGTCTTGATGAACCTGGCTCAATCGATGGATTCCTTCTTACGAAACGCACGCACGGACAGACACACGCACTGCGGTACTTTCACGGGTTAACTAGTGCTGTCTATTGCCATGCAAACACTTAATAGAAATCTAATTTTAAAACTTGACACATTTTGCTTAAACCACTATCGTATTAGCAGTTAAAAACAAACAATACAAATAAGTATTCGAAAAGGTATTCGTTATGTTAAAAGACTAACACTCGTTTGCTGCTAAGCTTGCTCCACTCATACGATATCTACAATAGCATAATATGATTTATATTTACATTACTGATAAAGTTAGAGTAATAAAAAGAAAAAAAATAGATCAACAGAATGGATCAAGCTTCAGGAACCTCGAATTACGAGTAAGTTTAATTGACTTCGAGTCGAGATAATTAAGTTAAATTATATCAGTTGCTTTAAAACAGAATGTCAATCGAACAAACAAATCTATGTTTGATACAAAAATATGTGTATAATGTAAGCATTTGTTGACAATTTTTATACGAATATGGTATTTAACCAATCCAATGGAGTACTATATTCAACATCTGCATAATAACATGTAACAATCTTGTAATCACGTCACACCCGTGGAAATAAAACAAGAAATGCACGTTAACATGTTGCAAAGAGGCATTCAAAGCGATCTTCATCTTAGTCAAGAGGCTGATACTCGAAACGCGTTCGTCAATGCATACTAGACTTATTGCTTTCCAAACGAGCGCTTCTCCTGGCCCCCACTACGAACACTGCAGTAACATTCCACGATTTATGTTTATAAATTTTTAATGTACATTGCTGGCTTGCTAATAGGAAATCCTGTAAGTTTTTAGCCACAATAGCAATAGTTGTGGTCGTGTAAAAAAAGTCAATGTTAATGGAGCGTGAAAGTGAATGCAGTATAAGCAGACCGTGAGAGGTTCAGTATAAGTGCAGGCATGCATTATGCAGTTGCCGTACCGATAGAATTACTGGTGTATAGTTGCATCATCATAAAGTTAGTTAAGCTTCTGTTTAGCAACTCAGTAGACACGGCTATTGTAAGTAGATAGAGTATGTCTCAGTTTACTAGTCGGAATCGTTTAGTCAATATCCATTTAGTTTTGGTTTGCACCTAATTTACCGTTGTATGGAATTATAGTGTGATTCATTAAATGCTCAATGCTTTATGACAATTCACAAGCATAATGGAGTGATATAAGTCATTGTTTAATGTTGTCCATTATCTTGTTCTCTTGTAAGTGCAGTATTTTCCTTAAGCTATACTGTAGACATACATTATACGACAGTATAGTATATTATATGTACAATATAATACATTTTTGTTTTTAAACGAGTGCCGAGACATTTTTTCCGGCGGTTACTTTCTTTCGCCAACTATAAACAACAATGACGCCAAAAAGTATATGAGCCTCATGACATTCATTTAGTGTATGTAAATTCTTTATAGTAAAATAAAAATCAAAGGATACTTTCTGTTCTACTGCTGCAGTTTGTTATGTAGGTACATATGTACATATGTATGTATATAATTATTGAGTTCGTACCGTGCTTGTATTAAACCATATATTGATCATTGATTTTATTTCAGTGTTAAATAGTTTGCAACACGTTTAGCAACCTGGTATGTAAATTAAGTTTGAAAGCAATGATGTGAAATTACAGTAACGTTAAATAATGCAGGACGTTCAAAGCCTGACTAGCCAATTACGGCCGATATTGGCCCAATTTCCCAATCAAACCTGGCACGTGTACTGTATATACCTTGAAACTTTAATGACAGCCTCCGAATGATATTACAAAGCCCGCCTAAAATATGTCGATATCAGTTTAGAGTACAACGCGGGTTTGATGCCAGCGTTCGGCTAGCGACTCTTAGTTGATTTGATTTTGCCAAAAATATAATTATATGAACAACACGGAGCCCGTTCTTGTCAGATTTGTCGCGAAGTCAATAAATAAAACGATATTTATTGTTAGAGATTATAAATTTCCAGTTCGGAAAACTGATGTTAATACAGTTTAATATTTTATATAAATTACAAAATTATAGTTCGACCTCTGGGATGAGGTCAAGAAGTAATCAAATGATGTTTGATAAGATACACTAAAGAGTGCCGAGAGAGGATGAAAAATATTTTTGTAGCTTATTTCATCATCGTTGTCAATAACAATAAATAAATATACTTTACGGTAGAAATGGGTGTGCCAGTGACACATTGCGGATCATACTAAGGAAACTGCTGTAAGTATTATGCCTATTAGGATGGCACAGCTTGGTAGAGCGCTGTTAAATTGAATATTTTCAAAAGCTCAGGTAATACGGTAATGATTCCATTACATTTAGCAACGAGATTAAAATGCGTAATAAGCTCAAAAGGCAGATCGCTGCTCCGTTTCGCATTACACATTTATCGGCAGCCGACTCTGCGCTCTCTCCTCGTACCTGCGCGGAGTCTGGGATAATGTCGTCTCAGCGATCTAGTACAAACAGTTCCGTGGAATAGAGAATTAACAATCCGTGGAGAGTTTGCTATTCGGTCATTTAAATTTACTAATGACTTCGGTAAAACTGCGGTAAAAAGTATAAAAAACGTTTAAAAAGGAAAAACCTTATTTATTAGGTACGAGTAATATATAAGTGAGTGAGCCAGGTTATTTTACGATCGAGTTAAATATCCTACGTAGGAGATACAACTCTGAACAAAAGAAGAGTTAGGCTGGTCCGGTTTTAAGTTCCGGTGTGCATAACACGTTATATACTGCAAACACAAGAGCTTTATTAGTAACACTACCTCCTTTAGTCCTCCTGCAGTCCATAGACATCACATGAAACCTCAAGCAATACCAACTAAGTCCTACCACGGTAGTACAGGAAACCCAGCTCCTATGGAGTGAGATAGTCATTTCTCATATATATTCGAAACAAAATATGTTATTGCTTGATGTGTGGCGATAGCACTTCCCCGAAACCAAGTCTACTTGTACGAGTACATATTATTATTATGCCTTGTAAACTAACTATGTAACAGTAACATTCACTACACTTCATGGACAAAACTTCTTCACTCCCGAACTTCCTCAGTTACTTTGTCTCACATCCCACTCCGCGCTGCGGACGCGTGACGTATTATTTTCAATTCGAACTCTTTAGCTGAGTCCGGAACTATCAGTCTCCGCGACGTATTGCCGACGTGCTCCGTAAGCCGGACATTCGTTTTGTTCGAGTTTCGTTCAACTCAATTGAATAGGCACAAATGTGGTAGTTAAATAGGTGAACGAGAACATTTAATAACGGAAGCACGTCTTGGTAGAAGAAAGTATAGAACCGATGACAGCAACCGCAGCACCAAACTACGATTTGCCCGCGATCCGTTACTCGATCGGAGACATTTGTCAACTTTTAAATTGTTTTTAATATAGATTAATCTTCCTTCTAGGAGGAATTGTTATATTTTCTTATATCACTTTACCATTTGTGCAATGTCAATGAATGTCTATAGTCATAAAACTGATAATAAGATCAAACTATGCCTATAATAGCAGTATAAAGTACACTGTACAATTTATAAAAAATAATTTAAATTCATTAGTTTTCGTGTCTATTCGGGAGAAGTAAACGTATATAGATAGACTGACATTTATACGAATATTAAATATGGGAATAGCTATATAAATATACAATAAAAACAAGGCTGCATTTGTCAGTCCATGTGTTGCAGTGACCATGTCACACCAGGTGGCCGCCATGCTCGTTTACTATTTTTATTCATTTAAAAAAACATACAACCATATTATTATTGAACTACTCGTATAAAATTTAGACAGACCGACAGACATATAATTCTATTAAAGTTTAGTTAGGTATGTCAAGAGGTCGTATAAAAAGCATACTCCACCTAGCTATATATTTATTTTAATGTTGATATCACAGACAGACGCTCCTATCTTTTTATCTATCCGTCGGTAAGATATGCCGCAGTAGTCATTGACTCATTTATTCAAGTAAATTATACTAACGATTACTTAAATATTTAAAATCTCGGGTGTAATACTAAGTATAACTTAATACATAACTATTAGTTTTCAAAACAAGTGTTTGAGGCCGCGCCAAATTAATTTGGTACAGGCTTACGTACAGTCGCATAGAACCAGCGCATGTCACGGAACTTAACAACTAAAAGGTCGACAGATATTTGTTCTATAGAAATAAATATATTATAGGCGGTAGGCCGCCCGGGGAAGTACCATCGTCACGCCCAATGCTATTGTATATCAATTTATTGTGTTTTGGAGGACGTGTGTGGTTGCCGGAAGTCACTAAATACCAATAGAGGAGACCATCTTACTCCTCACAAGTAGCATCTATTTGCAATCTCAGGTAGGACTAAGGTACTGTCTAGAGTTGCAATTGGTTGTCCATGGGTTGCAGTGACCACTTAACACCAAGCGACCTGCATGCTCGTTTGCTATTTCTATTCAATAAATTATCCGTGTGAGAGCCACGCCGTGCGACGTCATAACCTGTTCGATGTTTGTTGAAGGCGTCTTATGTTATTTATATTAAACATATTTAAGAGCGTCACACTTAAATCACTGTGAAGGTTTCTTCACAGTTGATCTTTTATTTACACACCATTATTCAATTATTATATCAATTATGTGTTCGAAAAAGTGCAAGCGCTAATCGCTTTTTCCATAGAGATGAGACAGTGGCGTTATTGCATCGTCAGCGGCATATGTCTACTGAGATACTCGTATAAGACACACACAAGATGTATAACGGCTCTTTACAACATCGTGGACACTCTAGCTTCAATATAAATAAATGAAAATGTACGTACGTCTGTCGATTCGCCTTCGCAAAGCAGCCTCGGAGGCTAAGTGCATTGGAACTGGCTACGTGCATTCGTTTGAGATGTCAGTTGGAAATTACCTCGACCGCAATCATTTACCTTTTGGTAAAAATTATGGATGCACTTTCAGGATACTTGTAGTAAGCACTAAAAACTTTTATACTCTAATGCAGGGACTGCAGTCGCAGTAACCAGATATAATAATATGCAGGTAGGTAACAGATATGAAGAGAAACTTTTACAGTTTTGAATATGATACACTTCTCTTATTTAATTTTTAACTCTCAAAATATATTGTAAATGCTCCATATTTGCTAGAATGTGATAGAATAATAGTTGACGCTCAGTACCTTCTTCTTACTGTCAGGCAAGCAAACGTACACTAAATACAATAAAACTTTTTTTCCTGCTCCCGCTCAAGCTGTATGTATTTTCACGACGAAAATAAATAATGTTCTCTAACATGTTATAATACTAATATTGTAAAGTTTGTTTTACTGTTATGGCTTGGAACTTTTACTATTTTATTTTCTTTGTTAGTGTGAAGTGGGAAAGTTTTGTCTTTAATTGATGTTATTATTATTACCGTTTTAATTAAATAATAGTAATTTCTCCTCGGAAGTAATTCTTTTATTTAAAAAGTTACATTCAGCGACATGGGACTAAACAAGAAGGCACTGAAACCATCCTAAAATCGTACTTCAAAAACATGAACATGAAGTATTTCAATTTTCCCCTTATTTTTGTTTGAATGCTGATTGTATGGTTCGTGGTATAAGTATGTCTTCTAAAATATTAATAAAAAATAAATAGAACAATAATACGAATATAACATAAATATCCATGTGGGGTGTGGACCTTTTGCGGTGTTTTGAGAGAAATGGTGTCAACAGAGCGGAAGCATATAAACTGATAAAATTGTACAACGTTCTCAGTAATGCAGAGGTACGGAAACACAAATAAATCGTTTTAAATCTCACTTAAACCTCCCAAACGTTGTTTACGGAACACCCGCGCAGACAGCGACGCTGCTTGCGAGGCGTATTTACAGACCATAAGCCAGCGTCTATCAGTCTCATTACGTGTTTAATTGGCCATGCTCACTTTTTGAACGTGAACGGAAATCTGAAAACCGTTTCGAAAAAAATGCCTTCAGTACAATGTCTGTTTATTGTTAAGTTGTATTTAAAAGTATTTTACAGATACTGGCGAAAACATATTTTCTAACAGTAAAACCTTTTATTCTAAAATGTTTAAGATAAGTGTGCTGTTATGTATACGCTCATGGTACGGCGAAAACTCTGACACATTTATTAATACTGAACAGATTAACTCAAGTTTATCTTTCCCGACGCATACTGCCAGACTAATTTCAAATCATGAAGTTCTTTATCAAGAGTTCCCATCGGCTAAGAGTATTTATAAAAATTAGTAAGACACTCACGAAAACTTTAACGATTTATTCAGAAAAAACGTTTCGGTTTTATTAGTAAAAGTTTAAAAAATGGAACAGGAATACGAATCGCGCAAAGAGCGTCCTTTCTCTCAAATGTTTCTTCATACAAAATTATTCATCTTTGCTAAAAGACAAATTTAATGTCCAAATAACATGTTCCTGACTTCAAAGGTTGCTAGTAATGGTACAACGGCACGAAGTTGGTACGTAACTTAAACATTCAATTGTTTCTCTTTGTTATATTAGTAAAGATATTGATGTAGATTATAATACATATATTATAGATCTACTGTACTATATGGTAGATCTTATATATATATCTACTGTATTACATAAATATATATAGATCTACTATCCTAATAATAATACCAAGAGAAAACAGTTGAATGATTACTTTGTAAAATATCTCTAAGATCCGTTCTCTTAGAGCTCTCTTAAGCTCTAATATTGCGATTCTACGGCGACTATAATGTATAGAGCAGTAGCATCGCATAACAGCTGGAACAAATAATGATTCACCCCACCTGTTGGTATTGTCCAGATCTTTGTTAGAGCCAGCTTTCATTACGAACTCCGCTTGACTCGAATGACTATTATTGTCTATTGTGCGTAGACCGAAACAAATCAACCCCTGGCTTATTCGTTGTACTCTGTGCTATTCTATGCGGGTTAGAAGAGGTTTTTCATTTCAAGATGATTGAGTATCATGCAGTCAACATTATAAACAGCCTTATTACTTACTACCCATCAGCCGCAACTAGGCACCGCTATCCTCCTTAGGTTATCAGTCCATATATAGTCGCGAGGGCGACCTGTGTTTCGTTCGGCACAGGTCGCCCTCGCAATGCCGTTTCAGTAGAACTTTCTTTAGTGAAATCTATCATCTCTCTGGTTAATCTGTTATCTGGTTAATGCTATCGATAATCCGCGAAAAAAATATGTGCCATGAAAATACAATGTGATCTGCGTTTACCGCAATCTACGCGTATACAGCGCTGCGCACGAGATCCCGCGGGATTGCATTGTCCGGGATATTGCGCCCTATAATGAACGCATGCTTCCAAATTTATTGCAAAAATTATTGCGCCAATTTCGCTCCGAATTAACGTTGTAATCACCAGCCGATTGGTGTTCTAGCGCCCTCGTTATAATGGTTTTATTAATGCTATTTTACATGAAATTTCTGATGTTCCGTAAATTGTTGTAAATTTTTCAGAGTAAAATGATATTTAAATTAAAAATATGATTGTTATTCATGGAGCGTGTAGTGACACTAATTAAACCTAGTTATTGGATTATGGTATCTTGTTCCTGGGTGATGCTCCTGGGTTGGCAGGCATTTCTCTAATGGTGACTTATATAATTATTAGAAATGGCCCCATGCTTTAAGTTCACGTGGTCTTACGTAGGAACCTGCTCTTCATAACGCCTATGTATCTGTGAACATCAGATTTTTGTACACAAAACTTTGGCAGTTTTTGAGTTTGGATTCCGATACATCTAGGCAGCTGACTGAGAACTGACTACATACTTGCGATTACACCATTTGCGTTGCTATAACATCAAAAGTGGTTAATGAATACCTACACTTAATGACGAATAAATATTGAATTGAATTGATTTATGGGTAAGAGTTAGTGTGGTGGCTGTAGAAGCTCACTAGGCCTATTAACTTTAAGAATTGAGTTCCTTTGCAGAGTCGACAATATTACCTAGAAGTGTCGCAGGAACCACTCAGCTCATAGATTTTTATGCTTACGATCAATTTCCTTATCAATAGCCTTTACACGCATAAATCTAATTCATTAGATCTCAATAGCAGTGCGCTCTGAATGCCCCTTGACATGTATTACCGAGATGCCTCTATTCGCCGTACGCCGCGTGTGACTGAGTGTGCTTGATTGAATATTGCGAATGAGTCGCTAACATACGAATGTGGCATTTTATTTATTATAAAAGACATTTCTAATTCCTTGTGACAGTTTATAAGGAACATTTGTGATTCGTTGTGCTATTAAGAATTGATATATAGATGACAGTGTTTCAGCTTCTGAAGAATTTATGTTGTTTTAAAAGAAGCGTGAATATTCAAGATATTAATACGTCTTGATTTGAAATGCGTCGTGCATAGGTGTCTTTAAAAAAGCAAGTTTTTTATCTTTGTTTTAAAAACAATTTTCCATTAATCAGTCTTTGTAAGTCCACTACTAGATGACGAAAGACCATTAGAAATTTAGATACAGATGATCATGACACGGGACTCCTCTCGACTGACAATCCTTTTCATTCGAGAGGAGACCCGCGCCCAGCAGTGGGACTATGATGGGTTGATGATGAATGATGACACGGTTGTCGCCCAACTTGTTACGTTTCTTTAGTGATGTCCGCATTAAAAATATGTGTCTAACCAATCGCCGTTGCTACTTAACTATGTATGTCAAATAAATGGCACAATTTAAGTCTCCAGTAGAGTTCATATAAATTATGAAAGTTTTAACAAATTATTGTTATGTGATACTTAGAGAAACGCGTCCTGAAAAATGATAACGTTTAAATTAATATTCGAATTAGATTAATGAACTTGTTGTTCACCGTGTTCAGATTTTTAGGATAATATGTGACCCTTAAGATATTTGGTTTTATCGAAGAGTGAAGGCTTATCTAATTAATTTCTAGTATTGTAAGATTAAAAATAGTAGTAGGTATGTATGTATGTGCAGATTGAAGCCTCGCCGGAAGGAAACGCTGAAATGTAATCTCTAGATATGTTTGAATATAGTACAGAATTTCCTAATACCACATCCAAATAACTGTTGCTGCAAGGTAAATCTGTTACGGTATAATTAAGATTAGTTTACGCGAGATTAATCTGGTGATTTTAGATAGTAAATCACTTCGGTATGATTGAGTCGACGCGATCAACTCCAAACATCGGCGTTAATTTAAACTTAGCTGAAAGGGATACACGACACTACAGGAATATGTCTTGATACAAACTTTGAATTGCTCGGGAGCACTACTCTCACTGGATGAGCTATACAACTAGCGGCGAAAATCTGGACTGTGAAAGCAGAACCAGAACGCTATTTGGACGTTATTTTTTGTTAACAGTATATTATTTTCACCATACATCCTTTCTAATACTGTTCTAATTTAAGTTTTTGTAATTGCGTAAATCACCCGCAGCGTAGATCGAAGGAACTGGATCTGAAACTGGATTTGGAGCTAAAACTGGATTTGGGGGCAATTTTGTGCAAATCCTGTTCCAGATCTG
>DWNH01000586.1:0-14294 GCA_018249895.1 Tiana niger
GTGCGTGCGGGGATTGAACCCGGACCTACCGGAATGGTAGGCCGAAATTCAACCACTAGGCTATCACTGCTTGACTACTAATAAAATATTTTTTTGTAAATAAATCTTAATATTATATAATTCTACTGTAATGTCACTGAACTCCTAAACGGCTGGACTGATTTTGATGAAATTTTTGTGCGTATTTGAGTTAGTACATGGATGGTTTAGATTCACATTTGGAACCGATACGTGGCGTTGCGATCTGGGTCCAGAAGTGTTTTTGCCAATTTTTTTTTAGTTTTTCGGACAGGACAACGTCTGTTGGGGCCGCTAGTACTTATATAGATGTTTTCTATTACTCAGACACAAGTTATAATGTTAAGACGTAAATAGTAAACAAGTCACAGCTACGCTATTTTATTTGCTTTATTCTAACCGGGGCCATAACATTGTTAGCTTCCCATTTTCCTAATCTAATCAATGCTGATGTCGAGAAATTACAGCTCTATCTCGTCGACATTGATTAATAAATAGAAACCCGCTTTAAATTTAAGTACCTCCCACCTCCGTTTATTCAGTACTAACGTTCAGTTTGTAAAATGTCAACATGGATTATTTGGTATGTTACAACATCTCTGTTATCGACAGAATATGCTGGTAAAGTTAACAAAATCGCACTTTCGTGACATTTACATAACTTATGTAAAGAATTTTGTGTTCTTTTTATTCGACTTCAAAAAAGGAGGAGGTTTTCAATTCATCTGTATTTTTTTTGTGAAATTTTTAAAGACAAAATCATATGTACATACATATTATTTATACCAAGTTCACTGAGTCAAATGTTGCCAGTCCTTAGGATACCTACCTACGCTTGCTAAGAACTAACTAAAAAGTGTTCAAGGCATTAAAATTAAATAAAGTCTCTACCTTAAATTACCTCTCCAATTTTTGAAAATTTCACCAAACTTCGTCTACAGATTTCGGAAAAGATTTGCAATAAAAAAACGCAGACAAACCAAAATTATAAAAACGATTATATTTAGATAGCTGTAATATAATTATCATAAGTTTTTTTTATTATTGACACAAATTTTAATATCACAGACAGATAGATATCCACTTTTTTCATTGGTAAGATAAGCAATAGGTATAAACTTCCGTCTATACGGCCTGTTAAAACAATTAATATAATCTTGTGCGAAGTTAGATAATAGCAATTACATACATTACTCTAAAATTAGGATATTAATTTAAGTGTCGCCAGATATATTTATATAACTATATTTTATACAACTGCGTAATAATTGTTGCTAATTTCTAATACCTATAAACATTGACGTAGGGCTTATCTGCTTTCCAAGGATAATTTAACGCAGCAGTTGATATTGTTGAAAAACCGGGCAATGCGCGTCGAAATCGCATACTAAGAGTTCCGTATCATTAAATAAATTCAATGCATTCTATAAAACAACAATTGTTATGGTGGAACGATATATAATCCGTAAAATTCTTATTTATTCATATTTGAGAACAAATCTTTACGCCGTGGTCCCAAGATTTGTCGCACTCAGGGGGTAAATAAAAAGACAGTCCACTTCATTACAATTCATTTAATAACAATCCCCGTTTGACCCTTCTTCATTTTTATAGAAACTTGTTGGGCCTCCGTAATACAGAACTTTTTTTATTTTTAGTGGTTGTTAGAGCGGCCATAGTCTTATGTATAAAATTTAATATGACGACCCGTGTGGTGTAGTGGTTACAAGCCGGTCCACCATACGAGGAGTCCTGGTTTCAATTCCCCGCGGGGCAAAAGACTAAATGATGAATTTAGATTTCTGTTCTCGGTCTGGGTGTTAACATAATTGTGTCTGTGCGTGTCCATGGTCCCAACGACGCAGGATTCTAAAATCCTACTGTGCCGCTCTGAGTAAAGCGTTAAAAAAGTTTGAGTCTAACGGCTTAAAGTTTTTTAATGTATCTATTATTTATTTTTGATTGGCCGTGCGAAATTTTGGTATCGCACTTGATTTATTATTATGTTTTAGCACTTTACAGTAACACCATTATCAATCCACTCAATACAAAGCACAAT
The DNA here is from genome assembly GCA_018249895.1 of Tiana niger. Taxonomy (NCBI): domain Eukaryota; kingdom Metazoa; phylum Arthropoda; class Insecta; order Lepidoptera; family Hesperiidae; genus Tiana; species Tiana niger. The sequence goes on from DWNH01000586.1 coordinate 2,078, forward strand.
CAATCACTATTATATCAATCCTTACATTGATTTTGATGCCGTGTTAACGATAAACCGAAAAAATAATGATAAAAAATATATGTTAATTGAACGAGGAGCCCTTAATTTTTTTATTTTATGTATGTTAAAAGATTCAGCATGTGAAACATTTACGTCTTCATCTTCCGGTTGCGGAACCCTAAAAAAATATTAACCATATTTACTTTATAATTGGCTATCGGACGTGGGTAATGCAGATTAGCAACGGTAGCTGAGTTTTAGCATCGGCTCGCTCAGTATTTAGGATGAAAAGATGATAAAATACAGGGGCTAATTTTAATAGAGTAGAATTTAAAAAATTAATATTAAGTTTTTCGCAAAGTTCATTGTTACCGTATAAAATTCGCGTGTTTTGTTTTCGCCTTTTTTCACGCAAATATTGACAATGTTTTGTTGGATTTTTTTTTAAGAATGTCTGCAGCGGAACGGACTATGAAATGTGTTAGATGTATTAAATTACTATGCAGAATTATGAAATTTAGTACGATATCCAAGCGCTCAGCCAGCTAGAAACGCCTGCTGCCTATGGACTGAAATATTATATAGATGCTCAACAGTACGGCTGGTTTATTTTTGACGATCTACGTTGGCGGTTTGCGTCTACGAATGCGGCTCGCGTACATACAAATCTCATTCGGAAATGTATTTTATTTATTTATTATATAAAAGACTTATATTAATTTAAATTTATTTTGTTAATATTTTTGAACCAGCTCAGATTTATGTTGTTGATTATGTGATACAAAAATGCATTAATCATAAACGACAATCGAGATAAATTAAATAGTATATCTATAAAACAGTGATAATTTAGAATTTTCAATAATAAGATAATACATGAACCCACCTAACAATTATCTCGCTAAAATGTAGCGTCTTTGAATATGATCCCAAAGAAATGCTATTTGAATTCCGTCCAACATAATATTATTACATGTTCTCCGTCGGTGCCGTACCCCAAATTGTATCTGAAAATATTTTTCAGCTATATGCGATAGTGAATCATAAAAATGAAATCGCTACGGAACTGCTGCCACTTGTCTTAGGATGTCACCGTTTTACTTTCTGTCACGTACTTTTTATTTGGATTCAGCCCAAAAATCTATTCTAAGTTAATTGAAAAATCCATTACACAGTTTAAATTATATCATGGAGACAGAAATACGATAGCTGTAATAAAATCGCTTGCTGGAATTAAAACAACCACAATTGGAGTCAAGGCCTCATACTGCACCTGTAGTACATTATAAAGAGGATGTTTAATCGTTACAATCTTAGGTCCAATATTATGAATATCTTTTAGATAAGGTCGATCTTATATTAGTTATGCGAACGCAGAGATGCTGACAAAGGTGTTATTGACGCTTTCGCCGCGTTGACTAATTGCTTACATTCGTTCTGGCTATGCTGGCAAGCGTTCTATGTACGCAAATACTCGCTACAACGTTTGATTACATTCCGCTAAATCTGAAACCTAGATAGCGCTGTTGAGACACAGCTTTGTTACATCTGGTTTGGAACAGTCCGCGAAATATGAGCAAGAAGCTTCTCACATTGGATAATTAGCAGCTACTCTAGCTCCGTACAGAAACATAACGCGTTTTTAGGTTATGTCAGATAATATTCCGCTTTTAACACCTGCCTCGAGCGCTAAGTGAAACTATTCGCAGTGTCTAAAATAGATCTTTGAATTACGATAACCGATATTAACCTATTTGTTTAACTTTGTGAATCACTAGAAATGCTTCTCTCTGCTCATCTTAAGGTGGGTATGCCTACGCTGTACATCTTAAACGTCGTAATTACGTCAAAAGCGTTTACGTAGCGAGGTCAGTGAACAGGTCACACACGTCACGGCCGAGACGTGGCCCAACGCGACCGCCACACGACAATTCATTAACACGCAACAAGATCACACTACACATCATCCTGTCTACGACGTCCGCGTGTCTTCGTCATATCACGACTATGTCAACACAATATTAGTAAACTCAACATTTCAGTCTCAATCTCAAGATTACAGTGTACATTTTCGTACGGCCAAGTTTACAAATCATAAATCTTCTGTATCTGTGTATGTCTCCAATCCAAAAATGACAACTTATCGTCTACGAATTTCACTGGTCGAAGCATATCATTAATTTTAAAAATACACATAGCAATAAGGCAAAACAAGTAATAATTATTTTCCTTGGGAGACATATGTACATAGGTACATATATTACTTGTCCACAGCAACCCATTACGGGTAAACAAAAGTTTAACAAGACTTTATCTTTGTTATCTTTTGGCGAATACCCTTAATTTTTTGTGTCAATGACAGACAACGATAAATAAACACATATATTTGCATATATAAAATTCTTTTGAAATAAATTTTATCATTTTACACAGCCGGTTCAAGAAATCAGTGCGCTACAATATATAATCCGGTTAGACATCCTTTAATTGGAATTTTCATGGTGTTGGCTAAATAGTTATATATGCAAGTTTATTATAGCATAACGAGTATAAGTACGTCCTTGTCGCTAATGGTAATGGAAGAATGTGGTGTACCAAGTGTAACTCATTTACAGATAACTCAATATTATTACGTCATGACTATACTGTAATAGGTGTATCGAAAACTATAGCATAGCACGCTCGCGACCTAACGCATGTTCAGTTAAACTATATGTATTTATGCACATACGTATGATCGTTACTACCGAGATAGATCGCATGCCTGCTCTGACTGGTTTATCATCTGGTAAATTTACTCCTTTGATGTTTTATTCAAAACTCTAATTATGATTCTTTTCTGTTTTCAGAACTGCCAACAGAAGAAGGTGAGAATACTATTCTTACAACAAAATATTATGTAGAATAATAGACAAAAATAATTTCATGTTTAAAGTCACAAATGCTTATTTTTTATTATTAAAAAATTATTATTAAAATGAAGCTGAGATAGTAATATAGGAATTAAATATTGTAAGCTTTTTGGCAACAATAAAGTGTCAGTCTTGGTTTTTTCCATAATGGTTTTTCTTTCTTTCAGGAAAAAGTATATGGCAGCTAGTCCTGGAACAGTTTGATGACCTCTTAGTCAAGATTTTGCTGTTAGCCGCTATTATATCATTCGTAAGTGGTTCAATGAAAACCATATATTTTTCTGGACAAAAACATGTCTACCTGTAACTTATTAGTTTTTCTTTTCTTTCAGGTTTTAGCTTTATTTGAGGAACACGAAGACGCATTCTCCGCCTTCGTAGAACCTTTTGTTATTTTACTAATTCTTATTGCTAACGCAGTTGTAGGAGTATGGCAGGTAACTATAACTTTAGATTATATTATCACTATTAATGTTGCATAATTTTGTTTTTTTTTATGAGGTGGTTTTAGGTTTCATTAATTACAAAAAAAATATTGCCTTAATTATAACTTCATGCAATCGTCACTAAAGCAATCTTTTAGTCTACGTTAATTGTTCAAAAAATCAATATTCAACTTGTTTACAGGAACGAAATGCAGAATCCGCCATCGAAGCTTTAAAAGAATACGAACCAGAAATGGGTAAAGTTGTAAGAGGAGATAAATCAGGCGTACAAAAAATCCGAGCGAAAGAGATCGTGCCCGGTGACGTCGTTGAGGTGTCTGTTGGTGACAAAATTCCCGCTGATATCCGCCTGATTAAGATTTACTCCACCACTATTCGTATTGATCAGTCTATCCTGACTGGTGAATCTGTATCTGTCATTAAACACACAGACGCCATTCCAGACCCTCGCGCTGTCAATCAAGACAAGAAAAACATTCTTTTCTCTGGTACCAATGTCGCTGCTGGTAAAGCTCGCGGTATTGTTATCGGCACGGGCCTTAACACTGCCATCGGTAAAATTCGTACTGAAATGTCTGAGACTGAGGAAATTAAAACTCCCTTGCAGCAGAAACTCGATGAATTCGGCGAACAGCTCTCAAAGGTTATCTCTGTTATTTGCGTTGCTGTATGGGCTATTAACATTGGTCACTTCAACGATCCCGCCCATGGTGGAAGCTGGATTAAGGGCGCCGTCTACTACTTTAAAATTGCTGTCGCTTTGGCCGTCGCTGCCATCCCTGAAGGTTTACCCGCTGTCATTACCACTTGTCTCGCTCTAGGCACCAGGAGAATGGCCAAGAAGAACGCTATTGTCAGGTCTCTGCCCTCCGTAGAAACCCTCGGTTGCACATCTGTCATTTGCTCCGACAAGACTGGAACACTGACCACTAACCAAATGTCTGTATCTCGCATGTTCATCTTTGAGAAGATTGAAGGTAACGACAGCAGCTTCTTGGAATTCGAAATCACTGGCTCCACCTACGAACCTATCGGTGACGTGTACCTTAAAGGACAAAAGGTTAAGGCGGCCGAATTTGACGCTCTCCACGAATTGGGCACTATTTGCGTGATGTGTAATGACTCCGCGATCGACTTCAACGAATTCAAACAGGCTTTCGAAAAAGTTGGTGAAGCTACTGAAACTGCTCTTATTGTTCTCGCCGAGAAGATGAATCCTTTCAATGTTCCCAAGACTGGTCTCGACCGCCGTTCCGCTGCTATTATTGTGCGTCAAGAAATTGAGACAAAATGGAAGAAGGAATTCACCCTTGAGTTCTCTCGTGACAGGAAATCTATGTCGACCTACTGCACACCTCTTAAGCCTTCCCGCCTTGGTAACGGACCTAAGCTCTTCGTTAAGGGTGCCCCAGAAGGCGTCTTGGAACGTTGCAGTCATGCTCGTGTTGGAACTAGCAAAGTACCTCTTAACTCCAGCCTGAAGAACCGCATCTTGGAATTGACAAGGCAATATGGTACCGGCCGCGACACTCTTCGTTGCTTGGCCCTCGCGACTGCTGACAACCCAATGAAGCCTGAAGAAATGGACCTCGGTGACTCAACCAAATTCTATACATACGAAGTCAACCTTACATTCGTTGGTGTCGTCGGTATGTTGGACCCCCCTCGTAAGGAAGTTTTCGACTCTATCGTCCGCTGCCGCGCTGCTGGTATCCGTGTAATCGTTATTACTGGTGACAACAAGGCCACCGCTGAAGCTATTTGCAGGTATGCAGACAATATTTGTTTTATTGCTATTCTTAAGTCAAAGAAAATCAAAAACCCCTCTAGCCGGGGCTATTTGTTATGTTAATTTTTGTTTGCTATTTTTTAATATAAAAACATAACCGATCTTTATTGTATAAACTAGGCGAATTGGTGTGTTCGGAGAGGATGAAGACACAACTGGCAAGTCATATTCTGGTCGCGAGTTCGATGATCTTCCCGTGAGTGAACAGCGCGCTGCCTGCGCCAAGGCCCGCCTCTTCTCCCGCGTGGAGCCTGCGCACAAGTCCAAGATCGTTGAGTTCCTGCAGAGCATGAACGAAATCTCTGCCATGGTGAGTATATACATATCTTAACTGAGAGAATCCGGCTCGTAGGACCAAAATGTGCGATAACTCAGTATTTCAATCGTCTCCAAAATATTGGAAATATTTGAAATACATTCTGGGACCATATAGAAGATTACACCAAGCCCAGATGTATATACAATAATTTTTTAAATTATATATTAGAAGAAAAATATGTGTTCAATTACATTTTATATTTATATAATATAGTTGTAAGTTGTAACCGCGCGGGTTGACGGAAAGATGTAGAATATATAAATGAACCTAAGACGCTTTATTGACATTACGAAAACCTATGGTCTATGGTCATGTTGTTTGCACCTATAATTGAGGTAACACCCTACGCAAAAATATTAATTATATGTTCACATGTATTTTTGTCACTGTGCTTACCTTGTTGGTGCGACAAATTGAATAAATAAATAAATAAATAAAACCTTTAAAAAGTGTTAACCTTTCATAATACCAAACATATCAGTTATTATTGAACTATAAGCTAAGATTAAAATCTATTAACAGTTTATTGCTATGCAAACAATGTGTTCATAAATACACAATGTGTGAACTGTGGCTTTATTTCATGTTTACAAATTGAACTATTGGGAGCGCTTTTCGAAATGTTTATGTTAGACAGTTGGTACTGTTTATAAACTACGCTACTCGCAGTTATCATAGCGAAATCTAATGATTCAATAATAGGGGGATGAGGGAATTATGTCTGAATTACTATGTTATTTTGAGATACTGTTTATGTGTGTCTGTAATGAAAATTTTCAACACATTTATTCAAACATAAATATGAAAAATGTTTAAAAGATAATAATCAAAAGGTACCTGGGAAGTATCACCGATATACGCATTTTTTATGGATTAAAAGTAGCAAACGAGCGTGCAGGGCACCTGGTTTTAAGTGGTCACTGCAACCCATGGACATCCATTTGCAACTTTAGGCAGTACCTGAGATCGCAAAATAGATGCGTTGCTACTTCTGAGGACTAAGATGGTCGCCTCGTATTAAGTGAATTCCGGCATCTCTTTCCGAAACACAATCGAGACAGGATCCTAAAATCCTACTGTGCGGCTATGAGTGTGAAGCGTTATCTAAATATGATATATTATCTATTATTTAAATATAATTTGAGGTAATTTGAGAAAATAGTAAAATGACAAAACGTGAACTATTGCAGACTGGTGACGGTGTGAATGACGCGCCCGCTCTGAAGAAGGCCGAGATCGGGATTGCTATGGGATCGGGCACCGCCGTTGCCAAGTCCGCCGCTGAGATGGTGCTCGCTGACGACAACTTCTCATCCATTGTCGCTGCAGTTGAAGAAGGTATTATTACTGGCCTTTTGCTCTAGTGGTTAGCGAACTTGACTGCTAAACGGGAGGTCGTGTGGGTTAGATCCCCACCTAGAACAAATGTCTGTGTTGATGAGCACGAATATTTGTTCTGTGCCTGGCTGTATTGTTATCTATATAAGTATGTATTCACAAAAAAAATATTTATGTATGTTTATCAGTTGTCTGGTTACCATAGTACAGGCTCTGGCCTAGCTTGGGATCAGATGACCGTGTGTGAGTTGTCCCAAGATATATATTATTACTTAGTATTTTGTTGTTAAAACCTCTTTACGGCCATTTACGGCCCGTTATAGCCAATTCAATGCTCAAAGATAAAACTTCAGCAGTAGTAATGCAGCTATTTACGATTTTATATAGGTCTTCAGTGGTACTTAATTGATATTGGCTACACAAGACATCATCATCACCCGACCAGATGGACTGATGACCTGAAGACGATAGCGGGAAACCGCTGGATTCCAAGGTCTCAGGGCCGGACGGAGTGGCGCCAACTAGGGGAGGCCTATGTCCAGCAGTGGACAACTAAAGGCTGATGGATGGATTGCAACATATTATATTTTAATTATTCACCACTGATAATTTTCTTTGTGGTCATTGCTTATATTTTGTTTGCTATGACTTGAAATGTGTCCCATGAAATCCATATATAAATTTCATATGTCTAATAGCAATAATTTTAATTTTTCAGCTTTAGCTTCCTATATGGGCCTTGGAATCACATGAAATCCCTGTTCTCAAAGGAGCGAGCTCTCACAACATCCTTGTATGGATTCACATTAATAGCAACACTGTATTGTGCCTTGCATTTGCAAAGCACACCATTTACAATTATCTGTGCTGTCGCTCAAGTGCTGGCACTCATCTGGATGATGATGGGCTCGATACCTGGTGGATCTTCGGGCATGAAATTCTTTGGCAGTATGATGAAGTCTTCAGTGTCGAACACATTGCCTATTTAACAAACAATCATTGAGAAAAAGAACTCTTGTGGATTTAACCTCATACACTGTGTGGTGTTCAAATATATTATTATTACTTGTATCACATTGAGGTGATTTGATTGGTTACAATGTAATGGGTTCTTGTTTTTCTGTTTCTTATTCAAGTAAAGTAAACTTTTTAAATATTTTGATCTTACTATGTTATCTGAACTAAATATTATGTGCAAACTATACATTTTCTTTTATTTCCTTAATAATTTATGTTCTGCGACAAAATAAAATTGTGAACATTGTGATACATTTTGGAGACTTATCTACCTAGTTCCTTATATTTTATCTGTCAAATTATATTATAATGTAAAATACTATAATTTTTATCTTAAACTAGGTACCATATAGTTCATAAAAATTTTGGATGAAATGAAAAACGAATTACTTTTATGTTGTTTTATGTTATTTCTATTTGATTTATAGATGTACCTTTAAATAACTCACCTTATAAAATATCTGTTTTGCATTTTATAATTTTGTGGCTTTTTGGATTATTGATTTTGTCTGTATTCAAAAATTGTGTATTTTCATGTGTGATTTTTGTAATATATTCCATTTTACTGTAGATTAGTGTTATATGAAAGTTATATCAACTTACCTTTTGAAACTGGAACATATCTACTATAATTAACTATATATACCTACGCACAATATTTATGCTTTTCAAGTTTTATAGTCTGTAATTCTTATTGAACTCTAAATATACATTGTAAATATATAATAAGGCCTGTATTTATATATTCATGGCAATAAAGCAGCTGTTATATGTTACTTAAATCAGTGGACTATTTTTTATTGACACAACCAGTGAAAGGGAACAGTATATAGCTAAAAATTTAATAACAAATTACACTTACACTACTCTACAAAATATTTAGTACAATTATCATTAAAAAGTATCAGTTTTTTATTTAAGCTGTCAAAAAATATGAGAACTAATAGAAAAAACTTGAAAGTATAGTAACAGAACAAGTTACAATGTCTGCAGTATCGTGCGAATAGTAATTTAAGAAACATTTTATCACTTTTGAAGAACCCTAATTCCGAAATAAACATTTGATTTTCAAAACAACCTTTAATTCTTTGATCAATATTCTCTAACGGCCGAAATTAATATTCAATCTATCCGTAAACTCTGTCTATCTGTGGGTATTGGTAACCTTATATTGTAATCTGTATGTGAAAAATACTTTTCAGGCGTCAAAAGAAAAAATATAAATTAAGATTGACAAATTACAATTTTAAAACGCAATTTACAGAACTATCTCACTACGAATCGTTTAAAAACTCGGATCAATCTTAATCTGTGAATTGAATATTAATTTCGGGCGTAAATAAGTTCGGATATCTGCTGTTCCTTTGCCCTGATCTATTATTATAGGTTATTTATTTTATATGACTTAGCGTTAAAACTAGAAATATGGGCCTAATTATAATACATATCCGACTGTTTACTAAATTTATTAGGTAATCTAGTGAAGTAACGTTTTTAAAAATAAATTAAAATAATGCTCCTTGAATTGGATGTTTAATTTTTAGTACCCTAAATTAAATTAAATTAAATTTAATCATAACAAAATGGATTAAATGAATAAATACATTAAATGATTTAAATTAATATATGTGGAATATGAAGATATGAGTGCTGCACAATGTGCAACACATGAACACTAACTAGACTGGGAAGTAAATCAAACTGATCCCGTATTAGAAATCTCTGGTCAGATACTAGACTATTAACTCTGATACTAGAAATACTGAATCAGTTCAGAATTACAAACCAACATTACCAAAACAGTTGCAAAATGCCACACTACTTTCTATAGAGGTCGATAATAAAGATAGTTCGCTACATTAAAAGAAATTGAATACCCTACTTACATCAAGCCTAAGTAGGTTCTAATTTGACTTAAGTACTTGTTGAGTAGGTACTTCTTGGTACCCAATCTTTAGAAAAATCTCACTTTAAGAACTCTAATAAAACTATTTTACTAGTAATCCTTTACCGTAACCATAATATTTATCGCTACCGAACATTGATAGATACGTTTCGATGGGACCCATGGGAAAACTGGAAATTAGAGGTTTTGAACAACAATTAATCTTTAAAAATACCCAAGTCGACTTTCGTAAAGATTAATATATAAGTTTAACCTTTTTTCTGCCTACACTTCATTAAATAAATCCAGTCAAAAAATAACATCAAGAAATTTAATCATAGAATATTATTGTGGCCGCACTAAAGACTGACTTCACTGCATCTCTTATCCTGCTGCCTTGCGCCATAGCCCATATGTCCCTAGAATAAATATACCATTGGGTACCATCCCTGAAGCAAGACCTATCATATAAAAAACTTTAATTATCAAAATCTTTTCACAATCGCCTTAAGGACGGTATGTTATAAGCGGTTTATTACATACGGTTTATACGTTACTACAATACTCAAAATAAAATTTTATGTTTAGATGAAGCGCTGACGTGCAACGTATGCGACAGATCATTCTCGACGCGCCGAGCGCTCAGTGACCATCAGCAGAAGAAGCGACATTTTGGGTAAGGAATTTTTTTCATCCACAAATAAAGCCATCGGTCAAAAACCCAGGAAAATATAAAGAAGTAGTAGGTATGGTTGCGCAACTATTGGAAAGGAAAGTTAACAGACTTTACGACGTACCAATCGATTGCGTGGCGTCATACCATAACTTAAATATAGATGCTCCCAGTTAGTTATTTGAATGTTCCTGACAGTGAGGAGAAGTGCTATGAAAAAATGCGATTACACGCGAAATTTCTCGAATCATCTTAGTCCAAAACTACGACTTTTTTATATTACATACTGATCTCCCGTTTCTGTCGGTCCAGACTCCATTTTCAATGCAGTGTACCTACATATCCACTTGCATTATCTTAGATTGTTTAAAAAAAAACTTTTTTTTATTGAATAAAAATAGCAAACGAGCGAGCAGACCAGGCAACCTGGTATTAAGTGGTCACTTCAAACCATGGACATCCACTTGCAACTTCAAGCAGTACATTATAGCATAAACTAGTATTTAACTGCACGCCAGTTGTGTAGGCACTTGTACAGATTGCAGTGTATAAAATATTCCAGATGCAGCGCGTGCGACAGCCTGTTCCCGTCGCTGATGGCGCTGGAGCACCACAAGGAGGAGTTCCAGCACTGGAGCGACTCGTCGTGCTGCGGCTCGGACTCGGAGTCGAGCGAGGCGCACGAGGACCGCCACCGCCTCATATAATGCCACCACCTCATTGTTGCCGCGGACCGCCCCAGCCAGCTGGGCACCTTCGTGTAGCGAGCTCTTGATAAGTTGTCTGCGTTGTCTGACACTTTGAGAACACATCACGCCAATAAAGAAATCTTTTCATCACAATGTGATTGCCATGACACCTTATTTCATTTCTGTTTCTTAAAATAACTTGAATTTCCATGATCAATGAAATGTGAACACAATAGACTATCACAAACATGTAAGTGGTTGGGTAATGTTTATCCTTTGTTCTGGCATGAACATATAAAAATTCAACGGTTAGTGCATATACCTACTATATATCAAATTAATGATGATTAATATAGTAGAATATAATATCAAAAATGCATTACATATTTTTAGATTTCTTTGTTGGCGCGAATTAAGTTTCAACTTAAAAAAAGGAATATTGCATACCTAAAAGCTGCCGTAAGATACTTGTCTAAGGGCCGATTTTTCAATCGTCAGATAAAACTTCAAATAACTACCAAACGAATAGTTATTCGGCCTGTTTATCGGTCTTATAATTTCTTTCTATTTTTCTATTCCATTTAACTAAACGTATAATTTAATTTAATGTCATAATCCATTTGCAAGCGACTTATTCTTCGAATAAAGCCTATCAGACTATTGAGAAATCCATTTTTTTACTATCTGTCGAATAAATGCTGTCTGACACTTTATCCGAGTATTGAAAAATCGGCCCTAAATACAATAGAGAAAATAAGTAAACCTAACACTTACAACCCTACCATAGAACTCCCTTTTGTTGTAGCCCAGAATGGGAACTATAACCCAAATTAAACGGACCACTGGAAATGGATTCATTTAGTAGGTACGCGTCGACCACCGACTGACAATTTCATTGTTTCAGGACTAAACAAGAACAGTATTTTTACCAAATGATCGGCATTTAGCAATAAAATTTCTAGCAACTTGGTGAGCCTGTTAGAATGTCAACGGGCGCAGTTAAGATGTGCGTTGTTTTTAGTTAAATTCAAATTGTCCACGCATTATTTTAGAATCCACTTCACATTCAAATCATTAACAAAAATGATAAACCGTACAAAGAAATGTGCTCTATTTGTATTTGGTCAAGATGTCCACCATTTTTGGAAT